>WAAB01009560.1:0-30312 GCA_013389865.1 Piaya cayana
TGATATTGCACTTGTGCTACATTTTTCTATAATAAAAGGCTTCATAGCAGATTCTACTATTAAATCTCAGAGATCCTCAGAGAAATATTTATCTGTGAACTTTAAGCAATTTAGGAAAAAGGAAACTGGCACTGTTTGAATGCTTGGCTTGCTGTGATTGCGATAAATACCAGGAAAGGCACAGAAAGAGAGGATCTCTGATTATTTTCTCCCTCAAGACGGTAGTTTCCATTCACTTTTTGTCATCTTGCTTTACAGTACTGAAGATGTCCTGCTCCTGGCTTTATCTGCCTCTCCATCTCCTAGCAGTGGCTTGCTTGTGTCATTCCATAAAAGCACCCACCACCAGTTCCCGACAGAACTTCAAGACCGACCTCTTCAATTTCTACCACTCCCTGCTACTTGCTGATGGGAAGGAAACAACAGTTCACCTGCTGAAGGATATACCCAAAAGGTAAGAGCAGATCAGTCACTCCTATTCCTAGAAACTTCCCTTTGACATTCATAACTGCACAGTACCAATATGAGCCAAGAACTGCCATGCACCTGCAGATCTTTGTCAATGTCCACTGAATTTCCAGAGAAATGCCCCATTGCTGTCAAACTCAAGCATCATTTCATTACCCAGAACCTGGAACTTCCCTCTGAGATGAAGTTTAGATTCACGCATGCATTTCAGGCACCTTTCTGTGTGGTGTTCCTCAGAGCATCAGCAAAGCTGACACAGTTCACTGTAAAATATAATAATTTACCTAGCAAATGACACACACACACACAAAAAAAATCAATAGATTATCTTTACAGGCTTATCAGAAAAACTTCTGCCAATGTCCTTCAGGCTGGAAGTGGTTTTGTTTAATGGCACTAAAGCTTGCTAAGATCAAAACTGCTCTGCATGCAGAAATTCCACAGATTCTTCACTTCCCCAAAATACCTGCGAAGTTTGACGTCATATCTAGATATATAGGCGATCTAGATATTACAACTGGAATTACATCTGCTTTGCAGAGACTGATCTGCTTGTTAGGCAAGAGATGCTCTTCAAGGGGTTGAATCGGACTCCACCTTGGGCAGTGACTAACACGTATAGATTTTGACGTACACCCAAGAAAAGCAGTCATGGAGCAGAGAGCGAGCCAGATGGTTCAGTCCTGATACGTATTGCACAGAAAGAAACTGCAACATGGCACATATTATATAACACAGCAATTTTCACAAGAGCAAAACCAGGCACTCGCTTTGTTAAAGGTAAATGGACATCGAAATCTCAGAGAAGAGTGAATTTTGCTGTGCTCTTGTGGCATAACATTAAGACTGCAATTAGGAAACAAAACCCCCTTTGGTTTAAATAATCAGGTAAGGGCATGATGAACCCCAGAATCATCCAGACAGCAAACTAAGAGATGATAATTCTGGCTTAAAGTAAAAAACTCAAAAATGTGGAGCTGTTTCCAGTGAAGCTTGACTCTAGCACAGCAAACATAGCCTGAAAGAGAGCCAGACCTCTAGTCTGACATGAGTTATCCATAATGACTAGTCAGGTTTGTCTCACAAACAAACAAAAAAATCCCTCAAATTGCCTTCATTTAACTGCAGAGTGACTGACTCAAGTCCAAACATTTCTGCAGCTGCATGCAGTCCGTATATACCAAAACAACAGAAATAAACTGAAGACCAAAGGAATGAGACAGGAGGCTGGGCATTCTTGTAAATAAGCAGGAGCAAAAACCTGACTGAGTAGACTGATGTTTCTTTGTACTCCTCATGCCCAGCAGCCTCTGTCATAAAAGTTAGTTAAAACTGGCCTGGATGAAGCTGATAATCTCCAAGACTGGTTAAAATTATTGTTCATCTAACTCCCAGGAAGACCTAGATATTCAAGGATGTACAACAGAGTATATGTTTTAAGAGCTTTCGCTGAACTCTAGTCAGAAAATTCTGGGGCAAAGAAGCAAATTCCTCAGAGTTAGCCAGCAGGAGGTTATTTGGAAGGCAGTTTGTTTCATGCACCGTACAAAATAGCTGAAATACAATATTCACCTGAAGTATGTTAAAATTCAGTGGGAAAAATACTGCCTATGTTAAGTAGATAAAACTTCCAGCAAATATTTGTGTACTAGAAAAAACCCCAGGACACTTGTTCTTCCCTCAGCTGAGGATTTCAGACACTCACCACCCCCTTGTGTTGATGCACCTCAAAGGGGAGTTGTCATTTCTATCCATAGTGGAGTGGCCACTTCAGAATGTTACAGGAGTCTTAGGCAGACTTGTGTTTCCTGACACTTATCCTCTCTTTTTAATCTACATTTACAGGTACTACTTTGTTTTGGAGGAAGGCAGAGCCCTTGCCCCTTTCACAATAACAGTGACACCCTGTGATGTTCCCATCGAATGGAGCGTTCTTGTGCACAAGGCTTCAGCAAGTTTCCTTGGAAAAGGAGCACAAGGTAAGAACCTCAGTCTGCCTAGGACAGGGAAAGCATAAGGAGCTGTGTTATCAAAAATCCTCTCATGCTTAAATCTCTCATGCTTCCCTCTTCTGTGAACTGTCATGGGCTGAAGAGGACATCCCTGCCTCTCTGGATGAAATCTGGGAGCCCACGGGATTTTGCTATCAACTCAAGCAAATTAAAGATTATATCTGAAAAAGTCAAAATCACAGGGTAATATTTGGGAACAACACTGGGTGTTTGGGGCTCCACAAACACAGATCAGCTTCCCACGTCCTTTTTACTGGCCCTAACTTCCCTCTGCTGTCTTAGTTCTTTTTCTGTGGCTTAAGCCACTTGAACTGGTCATTTTGCTCCCTGCTGTGATATGTAGAAGATTTAGCCCTTTATTTTTCTATGAATATCATCAGCCATGGCAGCAGGCATTATGCTGCCTTCAGCCCAAGATGAAACTACACTCTCTTTCATGATTTTTTGAATTAATTTTTTCAAAATAAAATCTGAAAGCTGCCATTAACAGGTTCTTACCTGGCAGGCAGGTACATCTAAACCTGAGGAGTGCAAATAATATTCCTCTGAAGTAATATATTTTCCATCTCCACAGGAGACAGTCAGTGGTTTTATAACTATATTCTTTCTGAAAATATAATTACACAACTGCATTGCCAAAATAAAAGCTGCTCAAATTTTATTTTAACAAAATAGCCGCAGCAAAAAGTATTTTTAGTTATAATTACTGTTTTCAGGAATAAAATAGGACGTTCCCTTACATATGTACAATAAAATCTATGCAATGTGCTTTATTTTAAGTCTTTTAAACAGAATGTCCAAGTCTGCTTTTTGCCTGCAGGTGCTCGCGATACGCAAGAGGTCTCAAAATCTCAGAAGGCTCCAAGCATGGTGTCTACGATTTTTAATTTTAAGGGAAATTCTGTAGAGACCTACATGGGTATGTCTCCTCATCCTGCCCTTTACGTTCTTGAGTTCTTATCCACTGAGCGAGACACACACATTACCGTGTACTTAACAACTGACACAACATCTGGGCACCTCTTTCCTGAACTTCCATCAGATCCACGCTTAGATGTTGTTGGCATTGGGCACACAACAGTGACCCTGACCTGGAAACACAGTCCCTCTGTCTTGCAACACAGAGAAAATATCCAGTACTGTCTTCTGGTTAATGAAAAGCACAACTATAAGAGCTTATGTGCTGCTGAGACAGCAATCAGATCCTCTGGAATGAAACTGCCACCTGCATTAGCTTTGTCTCTCTCCCCATACCTTCTTGAACCACAGCAGGTGATGATATTGTCCAACAGCGAATTGAGCATCATCAGCAAAGCAAATAGCGGGGAAGTCAGGCAGATATGCATGGGTACCAAGAACACCTACACGGTGCCCAACCTCAGTCCCAGCACTCAGTATTACTTCGATGTTTTTGTCGTCAATCTCCTCACAAATGCCAGCGCTGCTTACACCGGGACGTTTGCGAGAACCCTGGATGAACCTGAACCTAAGGTGATGGAGCTGAAAGATGGGAAAGTGATTCAGGTTGTCCTGGATGGGAAAAAACAGAAATTCAGTACCTTGCAGTACCAGGCAAGGCACAAAAAAATACAATTTGCCTTTCAGTTGTGTCGTGGGCAAGTACAGGTTCACATAACAAAGAATGGTAAAACAGCGGTGTCGGAAAACATCTCGGGGTTGAAATATTTCTCACTGAAGGGGAAGTTTCTAGACACATATTTGGTGCAGCTGAGGTCCACAGAGGAGTCCAACTCTTCTGTGAAAGTACAGGTGTCCCCCCCTTTCTACAAGCCCTCATTCCCACTTCTTCCAGACAGCTTAAAAATTAAGTCCTTCAGTAAACTGAGGACCTGCAACTCTGTTACCATTGCCTGGCTAGGAACACAAGAGGAGAGCAAGTACTGCGTGTATAGGAAAAAGATTGAAGAAGAGCAGGTCTGGACGGAACTGCAGAGCGTGGACAGGTGCTCTGGACCTGAATCTCGGCACAAGTCAGAAAAAGTGCTGTGCAAGTACTTCTTTGATGTGAACCTCCAGCGAGCTGTCACCACAGAGACCATCAAAGGACTGGACTCGGGGACACTTTACTTGTTTGATGTTTATCTCTTTGGGCCATCTGGCATCCCTGTCAGATATCACAGCAAAGTTGTGAAGACCAGAAAAAAATGTTGAAGGGTTTTTTTTAAAGAAATGTTTTGAAGTGAGTGAATGAAGACTGTTATCAAAACCAATGCCAATCACGCCATAGCCCACGCAGTTTAAAATACGCTGACTCACAAAAAAATCTAAAGCTGTGAGATTCCACGGAGGACACAGCTGTCCGGATGGTTATGTTTACATTTGCATCTCCTCTCCTGTATAAGGTGGAATTTTCCCCTTCATTTATCCCATTCGGATATCAAAAACAGATCTGTGAAACAAACCCATGAACATGGAAACAAAATACCTCTAATGGCACCCAGGAGAAACAGATTAATTAACTAAAATGCTTCTGAAATCCAATACAGAAGTGGTGGGAAATGCCTCTAAAATAACGATGTGTGCTTCTTTGAAGTCCCAGAGAGTTTTCCATCTGCTAATGAGGAACTGAGAGACTCCACAAGCCAAGCTGTGCTTGAGAAACTGAACTTCCCCACTGTTCAAACAGGGATGGAGACAAATTTAAAAGAAAAAGAAACAAGACAGTGGAACTGGTGTAAAGCACCACACCTTGAGTGATGCAGGCTGAAATTCACCTTCCCCTACCACCTGCATGTTTGCTTGACTTTCTTTTCTATAGAGAAACTGTGCTTGGTTAGAAACAGACAAAATGCAGACCAGGACCTGGCTCTGGATCCCACTTTTCTAGGGACTATACAAATACACTGCTGCACTGCTGGCCATTGAGGCAAGCAGTAAGGAAGGAATCTCGCCATGGTGAGGAGGTTTTTATCTATAGTTTCTGATACTAAGCCCACGTCTCTCACTGTGTGACTCCCGAGTGTAACAGACTCACTCTTTACTATCCTTAACCCAACCTATGTCAATGAATGTGTTGCTTAGGAAAAATTAAACGTGGTTTTCCTATTAAGTATAACAGAGGGAAAATATTTGTAGTAAATACCCTGATAAACTTTTTGTTGTCTTGTTTCCTCGATTACCTTCTTTACATCACAAGAGACAGTATAAAAAAATAAAGTCTTTATAAAAAAGCCCTTATGCTCAATTTCCGTTATCAGCAGAAAATATTTTGCACGTAGGCTCTTGGCAGGTCTGGAATTTACATATAAAGAGATACCATAGATTCACTGACCCAGAAGTCGCCAGAGAAATCTTGCCTGCTGTAATTTTTTTTCCTCTACGATTACGCTATGCAGAGTTATAAATGATTTGTTCTGTTATTGTATATCTCAAAAGTTCGCTTGCAATTCAGAGTTGTCCAACTTCTAAATTACTTCGAATAATTATTCCCTCTAAGCACGTTTGGATGCATTTGGTAAGGACTGAATAAGTCCTCTGTGCATTCTGCGGTTCCGTGCTTCCTGCTCCAAAGACTTCAGAGTGTTGCACACCCTGTTTGATGCACACTGTACATTAGCGGACTCATTAGTCCCAGGAGAAGGGTTCTGGCCTCCGCATGGGATCAGCTGCAATATCTGGGCTTTCCATTCCTGCAGGCACTATTCTGGATTGAGTGGTGCCATGGCAGAAGCCACGTGCTCTATGACCTTCTCCCCACACTCCAGGCCTTTTGGCTAATTACAGGGGCCGGCAGATGCGCTGCCTCCTTTCCAAAGGAAGCCTTCCCTTCATGTTGCTCCTGCCAAAAGTAGCTTCAGCTCAAAGAAGAATTCAGGTCATGTCCACCTGGAAATCTTAATGTTTTCTTCTGCCTTCCTCCTCAATTTCAGGTGTTTATATTCTAGATGAACTTCATTTACGTGTCCTACAAGTGACTGTAATAACAATAATAGGGGAGAAACAAGAAGGACACTTTTAGCTGCAGATATAATACACCCTTAATCCACTGCCCTCAGCCTGTCAGAGCACTAACCCTTTTGTCCCCTCTACACCAAAGCCACAGAAATGTCACTTGGAAGAGGAAGATACAATGTACCTTACCCAATACTAATGCCTCTACTGAAGAGCATCTCTCACAACAGAACTGGCTTTAAACTTCTCAGCAAAACCTTGGTTTAGGGCTGTAGCCAAAGGTTCCAAGGAAGGGGTAGGAGAATCTGTGGGAGGGCAAAAAGAGAGCTGAGCAGTCAGAGGTGTCAGGAGAGCAAAGGCTCAGCATAGCACTGAGTTAATTGACAGCTAGTCACAATCTGGAGGGAAGGAAGCGCAGGTTTGGAGATCAGCAGATATTTCAGGTAGACTTTGATAAGAGACAAGAGATTCTCCTCCCCCCAGCAATACCCTCTTGACTCCACCTCCCTCTAGCTGTTGCCACATACATAATACTGGCTGAAACTGGGACCAGCGGAGAACTCTGGAGACCACAATTTACTGTTCCTGCAGTGCAGCGTGTAGCACAAGCAGAGCAGCAACTACTGCTGCTGCTGGGAGAGCTAATGCTAATCTCTCACTCACAGGAGAGGCTCACCCATGCATCCCAGCCCTTCCATCAACAACAGCCCCTGCGCACAAAGGGGAAAGCTTGGCTATGGAGAGGAACATGTTGTTCTGTCAAAATTCATAACCTTGAATATGTGCAGACAGGCAACCTGCCTTCCAGGTAGCAGCCCACTTTGCTCATGCGTGCAACCAGCCATGGTCTGTAACAGACCCTAGGAGCGCGGAATATTCCTCTTGGCTGATCTTTCCACTGTGATTCTGCCTGTGTGCACCAGACTGCAAACATGTTTTCAACTCACTCACTGCCATAACCTTCTTAGGAGGCAGCCTATAGATCTTTAAATTGGGTTTCACTTTACTAACTGCTGTCCTGGGAGCAAAGAGTCAATGATTCACCCACAACAAAGCCAAAGGTGCTGCATTAGACCCCTGGTGCTCTTCCTACCCCTACGAACCGCTCACATGCACAGCAGCTCATCTTCAACAGTCAGAAGCCTTTCCCTTTCAAAGGTGTTTGGTGTCTTCCCATCTTCTCCTTCATCCATTTGACTATGCTTGTATAATGCAGCCCAACCATAAACCTTTCTCTAGCTACATTTACCTTCTTTCTTCTCTTTATGCTTTCTGCAGTCTTGCTGAATTTCTAGGGAAGCTTAGTTCCGTCAGTCCAGCCTGCCCTAAGCTGCCATCAACTCTTCCCCATCTGCTCCCCTTCCCCACTGAATCTGAGTCACGTAGGACATGCAGACATATATCTTTATGAAGAACATTTCAAGAGCATTGTTTTGTTGGTTTTTTTTATCATGTAAAGCAAATTCTTAGCGTTATCAGGCCAAAATATTTTTCCTAGTGTTCAGTGGCAGTTTCCAGTTTTTGTGGGATTCCAGCTATCATATCTCAAGTCCTGTCACAGTTAAAATAAAAGCCTGAGGCCATGCATCTCTTCCCAGCATTTTTACAGAATGATTCTCACTGCCAAACCATTTGTCCACACAGAAAGCGGAGGTCAGGGACACCAAAATCAGAGAGTGCATATACTAGAATAGGTTTCATATACACATCCCCTTCCCTTATGGGCTCAGCCTCACAAATGATCACTTGCATTCTGGAAATCAGGTGCAGGTATCTGAAACAGTAAAATAAAGCATGGGCATTTAAGTTTGCTGTCGTGTATGCCTGTAAGCTGCAAAACAGTGCAGCAAGGGGCTGATCAGCATCACTTTCCAATATTACATACAAATGCTATGAAAACTTTGAAACGTAACACAAGACAGTGATAGTTCTCATTTAAGTTATACACTTGAAAGATACTGCTACCTAAAAGCAGCATAGAGGTTTCTGACACTGGGTTCAAGGGCTGATGACCTCTACGAGTTAAATATTAACTGACATTGAGAATCATCTATTTTGTCATTCCTTTTTTTTCCCTCCTGTATTTAATAGACCATTTATTGGTTCCCTCTTACCTTGAGTTTCCTAGCAAAAGAAGATAGCCTTCAATGTGGATCTGGTAGTCTTTAAAAAATTTTTCCCTAGCTACCCACAAAACCATGAAGGTTAAACACCCTGGCCACATGTAGCTTTGCACAAGGCTTAAAATCCAATTTTAAAAGTCAAACCGTATTAGCACTGACAGCAAGTCCAAGCCAGTGACCCCAAAATGCCAAAGGCTTTCAGGTGCTGTTAGAGCAACTGAAGCTCTCTGGCATTTAGAGAAATGGGGACGCTTTGGCAGCTGAGCACTCATTCAGCAAAATAACAAACCCAGGCAAACCAAAATAGATTATTGTATCTTGGGGGATGAAGGTGAAAAATAGACATGCGGGTGCTCATCAGAGTTACCTCTTCTGCACGTTTGATTAAGAAATCAGTGGAACAAAGCACAGATGGATGAATGTGCTGCTTCCTGCAAAACAACAGGCAAGTCTGTCAAGGAATATTAAGAAATGGAATTGTAAAAAACAATTACATGTACTAGAGGAGATAGATAGTATCATAGAATCATTGAATCACCAGGCTGGAAAAGACCCACTGGATCATCGAGTCCAACCATTCCTATCAAACACTAACACATGTCCCTCAGCACCTCGTCCACCCGTGCCTTAAACACCTCCAGGGAAGGTGAATCAACCACCTCACTGGGCAGCCTCTGCCAGTGACCTATGACCCTTTCTGTGAAAATTTTTTTCCTAATGTNGGGCCCAGAACTGCACACAGGATTCGAGGAGCGGTCTCACCAGTGCTGAGTACAGAGGGAGAAGAACCTCCCTGGATCTGTAGGAGTAAGTCACACTCCTACACTGCATTCTTCTGCAAAGAAACATGATAACTCAAGGATGAGCACAGATGATAGTGGGCTCAGAACCACTGCTGGCGTAAGCCTCTCGCTCCAGTAGCCAGAGATGCCAGGGGCTAATGGAGCATCGCAGGTAGCTGCCCTGCCAGCAGGCCTGTGAGCACCAGAGGGCAGCGTCACGCTGTATGAGAAGGGAAAGAGCTTCCTTGATAAAGCTTATCAGGAGCAAATGCTTCAGCAAATTTAACAAACCAGCTATCTTGCTGATAAGACTATTAAGGCAGAAAGGATAGAAGGAGGGAGCTGGCCTCTTCTCCCACGTGACAGGGGACAGGACGAGAGGGAATGGCCTCAAGCTCCACCAGGGGAGGTTTAGGCTGGACATTAGGAATTTTTTTTTCACTGAAAGGGTCATTGGGCACTGGCAGAGGCTGCCCAGGGAGGGGGTTGAGTCACCTTCCCTGAAGGTACTTAGGGGTTGGGTGGATGAGGCGCTGAGGGACATGGTTTAGTGTTTGATAGGAATGGTTGGACTCAATGATCCTGTGGGTCTCTTCCCACCTGGTTATTCTATGATTCTATGAGGTCTTTGGAGGCCAGGATGGGAGCAGAAGCTTGAAGAATCTAATGCTAAGGAGACAAAACTTGAGTTGGTTAGAAGCTTCTATGGAAATAAAGGGCCCAACCGGGATCCACATTTTGCATCCAGCCCCCATTTTTCTAAGTTGCCTGCGACTCAGGAAGCATCTTTGCCTGGGCAGATTTCACCAGAATGACATTCATCTTCAGCAGGGCTCCTCAGGAGTGATGCCAGTTGGACACATCAGTCTTAGCCCTTCCTGCAGCATTTTGCAGACATCAGCACCGCAGTGGTAACTGATACCAATCACTTCTTCATTCTCTTTCCAGCAGGAGGAAGATTGTGCTTGATTGAGCTTTGCTACCGATTCATTTCTGCCTCTGAGATTCAGTGCCAGCTCATAAACCCACTAAGCCCCTTGTATTCCTGCAGCTCTTGACTCACACAAGCAGAAGTCACCATGCAGTGTTTTGTCTGCACCGAGACCAAGACTCTAAGGAAATACTCAATTTTTTAATCTCCTTTAGAGGCCTCTGAAAATAACCACACACAGCACACTGTTAAAGTAATGTGCTCTGAGACCTGGATCTAATATCTAACCGATCAGCTACTTTAAAAAATCCACAAAACCAAAACAGGGACTTAAAGTAAATAGTCAAAGCCTAACTCTTCTGCTTTTCACTTCCTTCTGGGAGGCCCAAGTCCGAACCAGCCTGGCAACACGCAAAGTGGTACTATACAACACAGCTGAGGTGGTACCATTGTTGATAAAAACATCCAGTTTAAAGATAGAAAGTACCAACGTGGGCTCCCATACTTTCTGAGGAGGCATGAAGAACCTGGTGACGGCTTTAAACAGGTGAAATCCATTTCCACTATGAGCTTAGGGCATGATCTGTCTCTAAGGCCACAGACATCAGAACTAGAAAGTTTAATGTCAGCTATTTGAGTAGCTCAGTTACAGGAGTGCAGAAAAGAAGCTTTGCTGCCATGTCCCGCTGGGCAGTTTCACAGGTACATCTCACAGAAATGGCTGAAAAGCATAGCTAGAAAATTAACTGCTTTTCTAGGCCTCATGAATGAGGTAAGAAGGGTTCAAAGCTGTAGAGAATGAATGCCATCTGGTTGAAAAATTATTTAAAGGTAACACTTCTGCATGCAAATAACTGCAACATTATGATATACTAAGTACATTTGCAAGATCTATAGGTTGGAATCTGTAATGCCTCCTCCTGAATCCATCTTCATTTTCATAAAAAGNTGAGTAGCTCAGTTACAGGAGTGTAGAAAAGCAACTTTCCTGCCATGTCCCACTGGGCATTTTCACAGATACACCTCACAGAAATGGCTGAAAAGCATAGCTAGAAACTTGACTGCTTTCCTAGGACTCATGAATGAGGTAAGGAGGGTTCAAAGCTGTAGAGGATGAGTGCCATCTGGTTGAAAAGTTATTCAAAGGTAACACTTCTGCATGCAAATAACTGCAACATTATGATATACTAAGTACATTTGCAAGATCTATAGGTTGGAATCTGTAATGCCTCCTCCTGAATCCATCTTCATTTTCATAAAAAGAGATACTCCAAACAACTTTATGTGAAGTTGCACAGTGGTATGTACAGATAGCAAAGTCATCCCTGCTCTAGACACCACTAAGGGATGGAGCTAAACCTCTCTCCGCACACTCACCCAGGTACATGAGGCTCCTCAACAAATTGGTGCTTTCAAATACCATTGAACTTGTCTCTGAAGTTAATCATGAGCAGGGACTGGAAAAAAAAACCCTAGCAAAAAGCCATAACTCAGATGTTTCAGAAATGAAAAAAGTAAAGGAGTCTCTTGGTCAGAGTTGAGCTTCCCATAATCTCAGGAACAAAGCTACTAACAACATCCACAGCATTGCTGCCTCTCACTCTGTTTCCAGGATGCTTGCAATACTGTGATAAGATNTTAATGTCAGCTATTTGAGTGAGTAGCTCAGTTACAGGAGTGTAGAAAAGCAACTTTCCTGCCATGTCCCACTGGGCATTTTCACAGATACACCTCACAGAAATGGCTGAAAAGCATAGCTAGAAACTTGACTGCTTTCCTAGGACTCATGAATGAGGTAAGGAGGGTTCAAAGCTGTAGAGGATGAGTGCCATCTGGTTGAAAAGTTATTCAAAGGTAACACTTCTGCATGCAAATAACTGCAACATTATGATATACTAAGTACATTTGCAAGATCTATAGGTTGGAATCTGTAATGCCTCCTCCTGAATCCATCTTCATTTTCATAAAAAGTGATACTCCAAACAACTTTACATAAAGTTGCACAGCGGTATGTGCAGATAGCAAAGCCATCCCCGCTCTAGGCACCACTAAGGGATGGAACAAAACCTCTCTCCACACACTCACCCAGGTACATGAGGCTCCTCAACAAATTGGTGCTTTCAAATACCATTGAACTTGTCTCTGAAGTTAATCATGAGCAGGGACTGGAAAAAAACAACAACTAGCAAAAAACCATAACTCAGATGTTTCAGAAATGAAAAAAGTAAAGGAGTCTCTTGGTCAGAGTTGAGCTTCCCGTAATTTCAGGAACAAAGCTACCAAAAACATCCACAGCATTGCTGCCTCTCACTGTGTTTCCAGGATGCTTGCAATACTGTGATCAGATTAGTGGTGTGGGACAAGCAGAACTAAATCTATTTGCTGCAGTAGTGCCAAGGGTTCATCTCCTAATGCTTCACCAACCGAACCCCTGTGACTGGGGTATTAATTCCTTCAGCTTTCCCATTCTTGATACATAGAAAGTAACATGCGTGAGCTGTTTGTCTTAACAGTATCTCAGTGTCATGAGTCAGGGCCAGTTTCATGATTTTCAAACATTTGGAGTTGACAATACCCATGAGTGCAGATTGTCAGCTGCAGATTCATGAAGGACCATAAAGCAAGAATAGTTTGCTTACAATGACAATCAGGAGGCCTCAGGATGCTTGCTGTAAACGATGGAAAGTTTTAGCTTGGAGGATTCTTTGGCATTTTTTTCCATACAGAAGGATCCCAACTAAAGAGGAAACCAATATTAAGCACTACTGGCAATGATCTGTGCCTTTGAGGACAACAGTTATCCACCCACAGAGAAGGATTCCTTTCTTTATCTACAACTCACAGAAGGAAACAGAAATTTATTATTGAGTTGACCTAAAAAAAATATTTGAAGATTTGTATTTGTTAGTTTTCTAAGTGGGCCCAAGCCTCTGGTTTTGTAATGTGGCACAGTCCTCAAAGCCAGATTTCCAGAAGCACAGTGTGCCAGCTTCTCAGCTCAGACTGAAAACCCACAAGCTGGCTAGCTCATCAGAAGTGCTTTGCACGTATTATCTCCTATTGGGACAAAAACCTTCTAAAGTCTGTCTGTAACTCAATGAAACCACAACAGTTACATCTGCAAATAATTTGGCCCATGATATTTCCCTCGCTAGTCATGCTTATGCAAAGGAAAAAAATGTGACTTCTGTAGCAACTACTTTATCCATTATATTCTCGTGTACTCATGCTCTATTTTCTAGAATACCTGAAGAGAAGCAGCAAGGTGGTGGGTATTTTGTCCCCAAAGAGAATTGAATCAGCTACAAAGTCACCCCAAAATACAACTATTCCATGGTTGAAAGGCAGACAGCTTCACTTTGAAACAAAGCTTCTCTAAAAGTGATGTAAGAACTCCTATTCATGCAAATAGTTTGTTTGCAAAGGCAGTTACTCTGGAAGAACGAAGTTAAGGATTAAATTGAAAAATGATTCAGAACATGCAAGAAACTGTACACCTGTAGTTCAAAACAAGACATTACAGAGGAAGCCAGCAGCTCACGTTTTGTTGTGCACAGTCATTTCTTACTAGAGTAACTGACAATGACATTACTTAACAGCCTTTTGACTCCTATAAATTGGCAGCAAACCTAATATTTCAGCTGTCTGGATGAAACTGTTCCTTTTCTCTAGGGTATTGCTGTTTATTTGCCTCAACTCGATTAATTCCATCTTAACCAGGTATTCAGAAAATGTGTGATAGCAGAATTGATCAGTCAAAACATACCGAACATTCTTTTCCAGAGGATTGAGAAATAATTCATTTAAGCAGTTCTTTTGCAACATCCTTTGGCTACACCGTCCCTCCCACTAGCTTCTTACATGGATTAAAAAGGCACACTCATCCCATTACAGTTTCCTCCTCTACAGACTTTAGCAAAATAGTCACATTTACTTCATTTAGAGCAGGAAGCTACACTTTTCCCCCATAATAGAACAGTGACACACACACTTTCCAAGAAAACTACACAAATTATCATAGCAAGGCACCATGACATCTAAAATGATAAGGATGCTCATGCCCCCACTGCTAAAATATATTTAAATGTAAGCAAATGGGATTAAAAAAATAATGGAAAGATCAAATTTTGAGTGGTATTATTGCTGTACATCCATACAATATTTCCCACATTCAAAGAGGCATTTTTCTGCATGACAGAAATCAGAGAATGAGCAAACTGTGGTAAGAATACAGAAAAAAGATCTAGAAACAAGCCTAGGATCCCTATCTGAAATTTCTATTCCCGATAGAACATAAGAGCAAACAGCATATCGAGTTTTTTATTTGTCCTTTTACAAAATTAGGGGTTATTTTCATAACGCAGCTTTGATTTAAGTTCTAGTTGGTTTTGTTCAGGCTTGTATCCAAACCTTTTAAAAACCAGTTAAAGCAGCTAAAGAAAGCAGGACAGGGTTTACTGTACTTTTTCCTTTAACAATGAAATGTTTTGACTGGAAGCAATTTAGGTCGGGGCAGTTTTTTTATTATATATATGTATTCAGCCCACAGCACTGATTCTGATGGACCTCAGTGCAATAATAAGTGTGGTGGGTGCCCATTGTTTATTCTTATTTTAAAGTAACTAACTTTACCATTAGGTGGCACCAGAGAATATTTTAACATTAATACGACAGACCATTGGAACTAAAATCCGGAATAATCTTAAATCAGATGCAGCCACTAAATTAATAAACCAGTCATCTTCGCTACGCATATGTGCACTTCAATTACTTGACTATAAGTGACAGCTTTACGCAGTTCATCAAAATGCAAGTCGCAGCTAAATCTAAGCTTTCTTTATTAGCAAGTTTTTTTTTTCTATTCTTAGTCACACGTCAGAAGTATTTATGTGAAATTACCATACAGTTTGACTTAAATGAGATGAATGGCTTCACAGAGTTTTGTTTGTCTTACTGAAAAGAGAAATATACCTCCGTGCAGACAATTCCAAATGTATGTTATTTAAAAAGACCCTTTTCAAGAGTCCCAGTGCATGTCTGGTGCAATGCCAGGTAGGTCTATGAATAATTTACCGGCTAATGAGCTCTTTTCTGTTTATGAAATAATACTCTTAAAAATAGTAAGGCAGGACATAGGCAGCAGCCATATGTTTCTTCTCGAATTCCAGCTAGACAAACGACCTGAAAATTGCTGTTGCAAGAGAACTTCTAAAACATATGGCCAAGTACAGGGGATTTGTTAACTTCTTGTGTCAGATCCAAGAGTTTCCAATTATCAACAAAAGATGGCATACCAACCCAATTACTCCTGATATATTCCAGTCAAGACAGATTCCAAGTAACCATAGTTGTGTGGGTGTATGTGGTTTGAAGTAACAGGAATCACTGAAAACTTAGTGTAAATAAAAAAAAAAAAAAGAGAAGTAGGCCTACATATCACATCCAGACAAATGTGTCCCAGTGTGCTGAACGTGCTTTCAAGAGGAAGCAGGAATTTTTCGGCATTCTACCAATGCTGATTTCAAGCCATCATAAACTGTTAGAGGTTCATTTGCTTTCCAACGTTACAGAAAACTCCTTCAACAGTTTGTCTATATCAGTTGTCAGAGCAGAAAACAAAACCCCAAACCAGTTTCTTACATAAGATAGAAAAAGCGTACCAAGTAATTTTCAATTATTTGTTAAAAAGTTTTAATTGCAGATTGCTTTTTAAGGCAACATTCTTGTACTGCCAGACAAACACGAGGCTACAACCAGCAGTCAGAACACTAGGACATTATGCACATTCCTGATACATCTGACTAAGCAATTGAGTCCAGTCCCATGTTCTCACTCGCAGGAGTACTTAGACCCAGACCGACTCTGGACACAATGTGTTTTCCTACCATACATTAACCATAGAAACTCCAGGCATTCCACTTGGCAACAAGGTGGAAAAATAATGATATATTCATGACAATGAACCAGAATTCCTAGAACCACTAAGGAAAAAAAACCATGAGGAACACATTTGCAAACGAAACAATATTTCATGTTTGTATTGTAAAATAACATCTTAAGATGAGCTACATAAACTGTCAAGGACAATTCCCCACTGCCAGTGTGTTGATTCAGGTCAATGACAGCATATACTCCTTGCAAAGTATTTTTCTGGGTTAATTTTTGTTTTAACCACACATTCACCTTGCAAGGACGATAAAGGTCCACAGGTCACTCGGTGCTGCATTTACATTTGAATTCAGCAAGCTGAAAGCCACTGCTAGGTACTTTATATTTAGCTTCCAACTACTGCAACCGTTCTAAGATTTAAGCCACGGGTGGTAGCAAAACATACTAAATGACAATTATCCATAGGCGAAGCCAATTACCGAGATGTTTGCCTGTTGATTCATCCCAACTTTAGGGTCACTTCTCAGGCAAAGGTCCCCTTGGGTCGAGTTGGGCAATCCTTACCAGATCTGTATTCACTTACTACACCACAAACCTCTGGCTTTGCTCTAGTGGGAGCACAGCCTTTTAAACAGGGCATTAGGCTGCAGGAACATCCCTACCAGGCCACTTGCTGAGGAAAAAAGTCTAAAAAAAATCATGCCACTGGTGAAGTGAGGAGAAAGAGCCCCATAAAGCCCAAGAATCTCCTCACCATGAATATTTCCATCTAGACAAGCTGATCATGAGGGAGATTGGTCCATTCCAACAAAGTGAACAAGTTTCATGGAAAATTATCCCTAAGTGCTTCAAACAGGCTAAACGTTGAAGTAACTGCATGGACAAAAGATATTTTAAGTGTTGAGAACTGCAATATGTTCCTATTGGCTCAATTTTCCATGAAACAGAGAGTCACTAATTTACCTAATTCCTCGTTTATTGTATTAACTTTAAGTGTAGTACCTGAGCTAAAAACGTAAAGAAGAAAAGATTCTTTTTAAAACAAAACTTTGGTCTGATTAATGTGTCATGAGGAACTAAAAAAAGAGGTCAAACCCCACATTTTGTACCTGCCTAAAGTCATCTCAAACTACAGTAGGAAGATTAAAAAAACCCTAAAGATCATTCTGAAATAATCCCCATGCTATCTGAGTATAGATGACTGATGTATTTCTCCCAAACACGAGATAAAAACTAAATTGTTGTTCCTTATCAGAACAAATAATATCTGGCAATGTTCATAGGAATTTCCAATATTAACCCACCTGTAAACCAAAGAAAACATTTTCTCATAGTTCAGGAATCACAGTGCCATGGCAGCTCATTTGTAAGACACAGGAATGTTCCTTGTGAAACTTAATCTGGTATGAGCACATGGCATTTTTTCAATGATTAGCTATCCTTTTATCAGCTCCATGTTGCAAAAAAGATGCGTTTTCATCAGAATGTTAATAGTATCTAACTGGCAATATTTCCTCACCACCCGAATAAATATTAGTAGTCAACAAGGTTTCCAACCTGATTTTTTATGCAGCCTTTTTTTTTTCCCCTACTAAAATGTGGGAAAAATATTCAGAAGACTGTGCCATGAATCAAAATACCTACTTCTAAGTCAGCAACAATCCACCTGCCGAAACACTAGTCCCCACTGCGCTATATGCTCCATTTGTCAAACTTGTGCGCTCTCAAGCTTGCGTTATGGCAACAGCCAAATACATATTTTTATCTCCTCCTTTTCATGCTATTAATTTTGTTGGGGATTGCACTTTCTCCCTGAAGCGCGTTGTTTCATGTACCAATACCTTAAAAGCATGTGACTCCGTTCCAGCAACACACTAACCCAGACATGAATTCAACCACATAAGTAAGCCCATTGACTTTGGTGACACTATTTGCATAAAGCCAGGCTTAAGCGGATGATGGCCTTTCCTTATAATCTGATATATTGTCTAGAATCACCTAGCTATCTGAACGTCACAATTTGTATGGGCAATCAATCAGCTTTAGCTTTTTCTGAGCAGTTGAGCCCATGTTTTTTATGGTATTAGCTGAACAGCGATACTGTGGTACCACAGAGTGTCTACCCTAGGGTGCTAAATCCTGCTTGCCCTCCCTCCTGAGGAACATGTTATTACAGGAGAGTCTCTTGGCTGCCATTCTCTCAAAGAGGATTCAAGACGTCTGTTTCTCTATATCAATGCTCAGACTCACTGCACTAATTGTACATCCACCTGCAGATTGTCAGTTGTACCGTATTTCTGGACTGTTTCTATATATAAATGATTACACACCTTTCACCTGCTCCCATGTTAAGACCTACGTGCCCTTTGCCACTCCAGCACTATTCAGTCTGCTACAAAATGAGTCCAGAAATGGCACAGATTAGTTAAGTGAGCATTTAGCACTTGGAATCTGTGGAGAAACCCTTGTATTACAATATTACAACCCATAAATGAGAATCCCCATCTCCCTGCTTTCTTACATCACCCCCCGAAACTGCACTTCACTAACTCGGGCAGGAGGGCTGTATGGAAGGGTACTGCTCGTGTCAGCTGGAATCACTGCCGCCCCTCTTAAGATTAATTTGGATCAATGCTCTCAGCCAGTGGTTTTGTACTGGATATCAAGAGACTTGTTTATTTTAAAGATGCCGACAGAGCCAGATAAGACACACTCAGGCCATTTTGGTATAAAATGCATAACATTCTTAGAGCAAAATGTGCAAACCTCCCACAACTATTTCAGTTAATAATTAAAAGGCCTTCCCCTAGGGTTAACTAAGTCAAGTTAGCAATTCATCTCATTTACAAGTGCACATACCGGGACAAAAAAAGAATGGAAGACTAATTATTTTGCGTGTCACCCATGCATAGCTGTGTATTATAACTACAAACAAAAGTGCAATATGCATCCAGAGAGGTAAAATGTTGCTACATACTTTGGTAGCTGTGACAGACATACCTTGAAGCCACCCAAGCCTCTCAGTGCCCCTCAGATCACTATAAAAGACACGTCTGCATACCTGAAACTACCCTGGTGGCTGCTCCAGTTCAAACACCATGGCTTTCACTCAGAATCCAGGCAGATTTGTTCATGTAAGAACACATTTGCAAAGTTACTGGCATTTCATAACTTCTGAACAGTCCATGGTGACTTGTGACTGGTAGTCCTAGCCATTCACCACCTCAAACAATGCTTGTAAAGCAAATCTGCTACAATCCCGATATCGTATGCAGCTTTGCAGAAAGACTAAAACATGGGAGAAGGCAGTAAGTAGATAAAACATTTCCAGGGCACAGAAAGAAACTACGTACCTGATTTCTATTGTGAATTAATCTGACTGCCTAACTCCATCAGTTTTCTGAGAACTTTTTTATTGTACTCAATTACACCAATGCAAGCAGAAAGACAACAATCCCAGCAGCTCCGGTTTAACATCTTGATGAGCAGATCTGTCTCGTCTGCTGCCAGAAAACTGCTCAGCAGAAAAACAATGTAAGCATGTCCAGCCTTACAAAAGATGATGGTTTATTTCCCACCAGCCAATTGTAATACGTAGCTCCAGGGGAAAGCCTAGTTTCCACGTCCATTAGTGTTTTCAAGCCAAATCTAACTCTGTCCCCATGTCCCGCCCCATCTACAGGAATCAAAGCATCGGGCAGAACAAGAGAAAAGCAGCAGCTCCATTTATCATAGCAGAGGTGCTGTATTAATCGTTTGCATTTGGAAATAAATATTTAAGTTATGACTTAAGTCATTTTTCAGATGAATTCTATGTTGATATGCAATCTTTGTAAGAACAGTGGAAGCCAATGTTTGGCTTTTCTGTTTACAGTCTATTCACACAACAAGACTGCAAGCATTCCTACACAATTAGTCTTCCTAATAATGGTGTTCAGCTATACTTTTTTTTTAAAAAAAAAAGCAATAAAATCATTATCCTATAAACAATCAAAAAACAGGATTTTTTTTTGAAAGTACCATTTTAAAAATTAGTATATTAGCAAATCAAGAGTCAAGCATTTGTTAGGCAAGCTAAAGAACATGCTTCATGGCATTGCCAAAGAGTATT
Source organism: Piaya cayana (assembly GCA_013389865.1). Classification (NCBI taxonomy): domain Eukaryota; kingdom Metazoa; phylum Chordata; class Aves; order Cuculiformes; family Coccyzidae; genus Piaya; species Piaya cayana. Next base: position 20,229 of record WAAB01009560.1, read on the forward strand.
TGTTACACTAAGATCTGTGGATCGCATCGTTATCTATTACGTGTGCAAGTTCATTTACTCCAACATGCCTGTGTAAAATTGTCCAAGAGCAAAATGTGCTCCTTCTTGTCCACTGAAGTTCTCGGTCATTTACAGTCACTAACTTGATAAAACACTATTACAGACTTGTTTCAGGAATGTAATTTAGTCATTTCGGTGCTTCCTGTCTCTGCCTCTGTGGGCTAGTAAACTTGACTTCAACAGTTTGGTTACATTAACCTAGCTTTGCTTGCCATTTACTATGATGTTTTTCTTTCTTCTGAGTACTATGAGTCATTTCCTTAAATCTTTGCTGGTTTGGCTGCAGCCTTCAGGACAGCAGGAACTGCCAATGCTCCTCTTCCACTTCTGGTTTTAATTCCACTGTGTGCTAGAACCCTTTCTCTGGTATATTAGTTCTATCTCAGGTATTTTTGCTAAGTTCGTCTAGCAGCATAGATCCTTTGAAGCCATACAAGTTCTTGAGGGTTCAAGCCCTATGTTCTATTACAGTTCTGATAAAGAACTTGCAGAGGAGTAGCTGGTTCCCATGTCTTTAGAAATACGGCCGCATCACTCATTCCCCAGTTTAGACTGAAGGAGTAAGTGGAAAGAAATCTTTATGCCTTTTCATGGCTATGGTGGTTCTTTATGTATCTATGTATCTATTTCCCTACTGGACCACACAGAACTCAATTCATAATAAATAAACCCAGAGAACATGAGCTTCTTAACAGACATAGCTCAAGATGTCAGGTCCAGATGAGACCATGCAAGATGGTTTGCATCATTGGATGCAATCATATGGTTGGACTCGATGATCCGATGGGTCTCTTCCAACCTGGTGGTTCTATGATTCCATGATTTTTCAACTACCCTGCCTCAAGACTGCTACCACTACCTAAATCCTTCTTGTTGATAGTGGACTTTGAAAGACTCCATGAAAGCCTAAGATACCAAATGGCATTCCACAGTGCCTCCTTCACTCAAGTGTTAGATAAAGAAGAGAAAAAAGAATGACTGCTGAAACTAACTCTGTGTAAGGCAAACATCCTGGCAAATAGGATACTCCAGCCTCTGGTGACCTTCCCACTACCACCAACAGGAATGGTGCATATTTCTAGTATCACAGGAGGCAGATGTAGTCACAAAGCCAAGCTTGTTCCTTCTCTTCCCATTCCCTGACCATTTAGATGGTGGCTGTGTTTGCCTCAGACAGAAACCAACTGGAAAAGTCAAGGCTACTCTTTTCCCAGTCACGGCCCATGTTTAATACGTGCATCAAAATAAACTAGTTCTACCAAAAGTTTCATACAAAATAGCTCCTTGCCCTTGATAGGCCCAACACTCCGAAAAAGAAGTCTTTCCCTCTTTCATTCCTAAATTAGATATTAAAATGATCAAATTTCACAGCATAAAATAAAGCACAAGTTGTGAAAAAGAAGACAGGATTGTTTTCATGCATCATCACAATTTGTATAGCTCCGCTACTGCTTTATATGTAGCTATATTTAGCATTCAGAGAGGAGTTATGCTGAATTTATGGTAATGGCTATAAAAATAGGGAATAGAAAAAATGAAGAAATATTGGCCAACAACTCTGCCTGTTCTGAAGTGCTATAGCAAAACTCAGCTTCTGCAGGGCAGAAAAAAAATCATGCAAAAGAAAGATTATTTCAACTGTCAGCTCCCTTGTGTTTACAATAAGGCTCTCTCCCTGTCTCTTAATGAACGCTTGCGTGATTTTTCATAAGTACAAGAAAATCTTTGCTTTCATACCAAGTTACGAGTTACAAGTTCATGGACCCTTTGCTTCCCTTCCTTCACCAGAGGTCATGTGACTATTTTGTCTTTGTAAACAAAACAAAAAGTTCTTCAGGAATCATGTAAAACCAAAGATATCAAAGTTACTAAGGGTATTAGAAGACTAGAACTGAATGAAAACTATGGGAAGGTTTTTTCAAGAGATCTGCTCAAGTTAACAAATTATTTTAGATGAAACAAATTAAACGCATAATTCAATTTCTGAAGGGAAAATAAAATAAAAATCCTCGGGGTTTTTTTTTGTTCAGATAAGCCTTTTCTCTTTCTCTGTTTTGTTCAGCTACCTGCACCCACATAAACTAGACATCAGTGTTACTTTGGCAATAAATCATTGGGAATTCTGAAATAGCAGCATTCGATTCTGGAGGAATAAGCGACTGCACAGATTGAAGAGTATTGGAGAAACAGTTACTTGGAGTTCGGATTACAGCTTAGGAGTTTCTCTTTTTCCTAATACCTTGTCCATATTGCTGTGCTACTGAAAAGCCTTATCTAAACCTCAGAGTAGCTGCAATAGCATCATGTCTAACATTTCAGTCACAACTAGACTACTGAAGTTTGCAGTATTGACACTTACCCACTTGGGCATTGGGCTCCTTTTCAGAAATCCAGGACAGGCAGCTGGTCAGGGACATTCCTGTAACAAGGAGGAAGCTCCTAACGAGCAGCAGTGAGGACAGGGTTGCTCCACAAGGAAGAACAAGCCAGGAACATAAGACAACAGTGCCTCACCAATCCAGGTGCAATTCCACACTGTCTCATCAGACCAAGAAAAGGGTGCTGATAACAAGTCCTATCAACTGCCTCAGGCATGAGTCAGTGATGGATCAGCAAGATTCATCCTCAGAACCCACGCAAGAACAGCAAAAGACAGGAAATAAAAGCATGTACCCACACAGACCCAACACCCAACCACGCCAGACAGAACAAGACTGAGCTCTAATGTAGGTCAAACCAGGAACAAATCCTTGGAGACAAGCTTAAATGGAACTCTTGTGCCCATGGGTGGAGAGTGCAGGTGAGGCCAATCAGAGAAATTAAAGCCTATTAGTGCACTCAGAGCTCTGGCACCACAAGAATGTGGTTCCTGAGGATTAACAAATTAGTAGTAGTATGGAATAAATGCCAGCGTGGTTTAATCACTAAGTATATCTAGGTGGTTTTTGGCAGAATAGCAACTCGCTAAGTGTAAGCATATTTTTAGTAGTGAAATCAATTGCTAGACTTGCATGAGAAAATTTAAAAAATCCTCAAATCTCATTTTCCTGTTAGATTTAAGCCAGAAAACCAGGCTGATCTCAGCAGTCATTAGCCTTTACTACTGAAGTGGAAATGCATGAGTTCTACCAGCTATTTTACACAATATGAAAGCCTTGAGTGACCAGGGAGCCCGTGCAGTGTAAAGAAGTTCCCTTCATTGAAGGACAATTATAACAATTTAGTAAATCTTACTTAGTGATACAAGTGAAATAATAGATTTTAACAACATGTTATTGCTGGGAACACAGAGGAAATCTTTAATTATGTATTTGGCTTTAAGTGAAGGATTAACTCCTCTCAGTGGTAAAGTTATATCAGAAATTATTTGAGATGCCCTGTCCCTTTGTTTAAGTCTTTATTAATAAGGACACCCTTTCCTGCCTGCCACTTTAAGCCTATTTGAATGAAATAGAAATAATGCGAAATACCTAAAACTCCCCTGTGAAGTGTACAACGGCAAGAGAGAAATTTCAGAACAGGAATAATCTTTCTTAAGCCAAGAGGACTTTTTTTTCCAGTGGCTTCTAAAATAGGAGAGCGACACAGTCCCTCTTCCTCTTAATTAAGAGAATAGTATGGTTGTAATATCTAGGATTGAGTATGTAGATTCTAATTTGCTAAAACCACTACAGAACAACTTTTCTTTATTTACAGATAAATAATGCTGTTCCTTTGACAGCAATGCAGGGCGTTAACTGACATGACAAGTTGATTCCCAGGGCCATATTCATCTTCTCAGTCTTCTTGGTTCTTTACAGTAACACCTAAAACTACACTGTAATTCATGCTATTATTTATTAGCTACTGTCCTTGCAAATTAGACAATATCAACATTATTTTTCCAATTGATAATTTAAAAATCTCTCTTTACAGATTATTTCTAATGAGATTCAGATTGTGAATTAGTTACTTTGCTTCTGAAAGCCAGAAGAGACAAGTTGCATTCTTGGCAGAATTTGCCACTGCAATTTCCAAGAGTGAAAATTCCTAGATTTCTCAGTCTCCTACATTTGTTTCTAATTCTCCTAATATTTAAGGAAAGTCAAGATTCACGAAGTCTGTCTGTTGAAGTCTTCTGGAGATCAAGATGTTTAACACCGCATGGCTGTAATAAATAGCAGTGTATGGATAAGGTTATACAGCACATTGACTGGTACCAAATGTTAACAGCCTTATGTGTGATCAGTCAGACTTTTAAGGCTAGGATTTTTTAGATAGTCTGGTTTTCTGTCAGCTTTTCCAAGGCTGTGTTTATTCCCCTGCTCATTTTCACAACCATTAATAGCTTTCTTTAAAATTCTTTAGTAACCAGTGAGGTGCCAGAAAAAGGGAAAAGGCCAAATATAGCAGCTTTCTTTAAAAAAGGAAGGAAAGGAATCAAGAAATGTTAGCCTAGTCAGTTTAACTTCAGCTCCCAGAAATATTCTGGAGAAAAAAAAGGTATTGCACAAATTGAAACAGGTAATTGGAACAGGTAACTTAATGAAAACATTTATACACAGCCAAGGATAGATCTGAGAAGAGTAAATCCTAACAGACTTATGTGGTGCTATACTAGACCAGGAGCATCAACAGATAGGGAAGTGGCAGCAGAGTCCATACTTCAGGACCTCAGCAGAGTTTAAACCCTGCTCCCAATAGCATTCCCAGAAATGATACTAAAAATTGTCAGTCAGTAACACAAACATGTGTGAATGAGAGTTTCCACAGAATAGTGTTATCATTGTTTCACTGTCAAAATGAAAAGATGTATCAAATAAGATCGTGTTATTCTTTCCCAGGACCATATCTGTTCCATGATTCATTGATGATTTGGGTGAGGAAACCAGAAGTACGCTTCTTAAAGGCATTAAAAAAAAAAAAAAAAGCAGAAGTGTGGTATTAGTGCAAGTAGATGTTAAAAAATTAGGAATACAGTCTTTAAGGAAAAAAAAAAGGATGGAATTCAACAGAGACAAGACCAGGAGATTATGCTGAGCAGGAGTAATCAACACCACAAATACACAATAAGGAACAATTAGATAGAGGGTAGTTTTTCAGAAAAGGAGCTAGGGACTAGGGTTTGTCAACACCAGCCAGTGAGGTCATGCTACGGAGTCAGGATAAGCGTGACACTGAGATGAATAAATAGGAGTACAGTTTGTGAGAGACCTGATAAGATCACGCAGTCTGTTCAGCACCGGTAAGATCCCAGCTGGGCTACTCCCTCTGTTTTGTGCTTTATATTTCAAGGACATGGACTACTGCGGACAGAGTTTATTGGAGATCAACAAGAAACACGACCTCTGAGAATGGGATGAGAGACTTAGGAGGAGTGACTAGCTAAAAAAGAACACGTAAGGGCTGACCAATGCCTGATAAAAGCCTTAACAAGCACTGGAAGTTGATAAAAAAAAAGAAGAAATAATGCGTTCAATCTGTCCATGGTGGACAGGACAAGAACTAACGGCTTTAAGCTGCATCAAGAATAATTCAAGTTACTCATTAAGGGAAAAAGTATTTCTTGATGGTAAGCGAAGCACAGGAATTTCCTGGAGAGGTCACAGAGACTTCATCATTAGGAACAGTAAAGGAGTGGATAAACAAATATCTGTCAGGAATGAACTCAGCATAGTTAGGAGATGAAATAGATGACCTTTTCGAGATGCCTTTCAACCCCTTTTTTATGGTCCTGTAATTCAGTATAGCTAAAAACATGTTTCAGAATCTCTCTGCTCTTGTGGATAGAAAAAGAATTTATCTCGGGAACTTCTAGGGGTAGGAAAGTTTTTATAACAAACAGCTGTGGAGGACCTTTTATTTATCTGCTGGGGGGGCTTAAGTGCACAGCACTACAGTACACAGTAGGCTGTGTTATATTATTCTAAGAAATTGGATTTAATGGGGCCTACTGGGGGAATACAGCATAGAAACATGAAAGAAAATATTATGGGCTATTACTTCCGCAGAATAGATGAGTGCAATAAAGCTTTTTGAAACACACCACCAGCATTAATTTTAACCGGTAATAAACCTCTCCCAAACAACTCAAGCTCTCACTAGAAACCCATTTCTAGATACCGCAGATCATTAAAGATCCTGTATGCCTCCTTCTCCTTCCCCACTCTCACTTGTCAACTTTCTGAGATGGTTCCCACCTCAGAAAAATACCAATAACAGCACTTTTCTTCATAACGGTGTGAAGTAAATCCAAGAGCAGGAATAATAAATACATGGAAGCTGTAGAATACAGACTATTAATGATAAGTTAAACAGCTTTTGTAGCTTAGCCCTTAGCTGTCTGCAAAACTGTAGGCAGTCACTTTCTCATCTTCCTCCACTTTGGAGGAAGGGAAGGAAGAGGAAAGGAAGACTTGTGGACTGAAATCAAAATCGTTTTAATAAAATAATATTTTTTAAAGTATAATGATAATATTAGTAACAATAAAACCAATAATGAAATACACAAAATATACAAAACAACACCTAGTCATCCCAGATAATGGTCTCTTAATATATTCTCCAAGCAGGGATGTCCAGATGGTGGACACAGCAAGCACAGCAGTTCCAGCGAATGCAAAGATCACAGCAGGTACAGGGATCGCAGCAGATGCAAAGATCACTGAGCAGAGCACCAGGAATGGGACACCAAGAACAGCAGTGCCAGGAGAAAGGGACTGCTGAGAGCAAGGCAGAAGGAGCAAGAGAAGAACTGTTCCCAGAAATCTTCCCACTTTATACTGAGTGTGAAGTTTACAGTACTGTGGCCAGTTTGGGTCAGTTGTCCTGGATCTGCTCCTCCCAGCACACTCTGCACCTGCTTAATTGTAAAACATGAGAAATGTCCTTGGTTTCCCGAACAACTATGAACATCAGTGTATTCTTTTCATCAGCATTCTTTTCATACCAAAATCTGGAGAAACAGCAGCTGCTGAGAAGAAAGTTAATTCCATCCCAGCCAAGCATTACCTAGCTGAGCATTGCCACAGGTCAGTAACAACTATAAACAAGAGGTGTTATCAACACTATTCTCACATTGAACCTAAAATGCTGCAACTACTGAGAAGAAAATTGACTGTACCCCAGCTGAAACCAGGACAATTGTGTCTCTTTTCTATTTATAGATAACTTAAATATCTTGCATTCATGGAGTGCTGAGGTAGCCAGCTACCAGGTTCATGCTTTGGTAGCAGCCCTAAGGCAGAGCCGAAGCCAACTGATGGTGCTCCTGCATGGAGATCGTCTAAGGTCCCAAGACCGCATTCTTCACAGGAGAGATCCTATACTGCTCTCATCTGGGGGGATTTATGCAGTCCTAAAGAGACGTAGCTTATTACAGTTGATCAACCAATTCATAAACCTCCTTTAAATTCACAGTATGCCTTTCACCCCAATGAATATTGCACAAGAGGCTTTGCATAGAGGATGAGTGGGAGAATGAAACACTTTTCTATTCAGTTAAGCTCTTCCTGAGATTTGCAGATATTGTATACGTGTGAGGTGAGGAAAAGAGACCAGGGTGAAAAAAAAGTAGGAGTATGTAGCAAAATAGACACGGTATGCCAAAACGAGAAAGATCTTGTTATTCTTTCCCTTGATCAAGCTACTGACCACAGAAAAATGGTAAATATAAATTATATATGCCAAAGTCAACTCCAGCTGATGTTCTTTCTAGCCATCTGATCTTTTATCTGCCAACTTCCACTCGTTTTCCCCCAACTGTATCCATATTTAATATTCTTATAGCCATTAGAAATGTGGTTTTCTACTTGGTTCAAGTTTTCTGGGTAACAGACATTTTATTCTCCCCCTTCAAGATACTGGAGAAATCAAATACCATTTACGCGACAGAAATTAAATGTTACTGAGTATATGCTACCGGTAACTCCCAATCACTAAAACTGGGGGGAGGGTTTGACCATTTATATTGATTTAAATAGGAAATCAAAGAGCTTCAGGCTTGCTTCTTATTTTTATTATAAACCTAGACCACAAAAGAGTTATTTTAAATGAATAAAGACTGTACATATAATTATTTTTTAAGATGTCATTGATTTATTATATTGTTTACATGGCTGCTGAAAAAAAATTACTGCTGAGTTCAACCACTGCTAACTGATGAAAAAGAAGGTTTCTGTGGCTCTATTGCAGGAACTGATAAAATGCAAGGAAAGTTTGATAACTATAAACTTCTGAATCGCAAAGAAAAAGATTGTCAGTCTTTCCTCACGCTTCTGTGCACTCCGAAAATATTATCATGCTACAAGCAAACTATTGAGAGAAATGGAGACACCCACCTCACTACAGCCTCCTTTCGAGTAGTTTTTGAGAGTGATGAGGTCTCCCCTCAGCCTCCTCTTCTCTAGACTAAACAGCCCCAGTTATCTCAGTTTCTCCTCATAAGACATTGTGCTCCAGCCCTTTCTCACCAGCTTTGTTGCCCTTCTTTGCACACACAAATTAAAGCATCTCTGAACTTTCTACATAATCTAGATTCAGGTATAAAAAGGCATCAGAAGTTTCCTATTCACTTGCTTCTACACAGCTTCATGTCAAACTAAGCAAAATACTAATGCTTTCATCAAACTTTTTATGCCAACTGCCTTTCTTGGGAACCTTCTATGATTCTATGAATCAATAATTCTGTGATTCTATGAATCTAATACTATGGTTNCTATGACTCTATGACTTTTTGGTTCTATGAATAATTCTACAATTCTATGTTTCTGTGACTCTGAGGTTCTACAGTTCTATGGTTCTATAATTCTGTGACTCTACGAATCACTAATTCTATGATTTTATAATTTTGTGATTCTATGAATCTAATTCTACGGTTGAATGTTTCTATGATTCTGTGACTCTTTGATTCTATAATTCTGTGATTCTGTGAATCTAATTGTACAATTCTATGGTTCCATGGTTCTAGGATTCTATAATTCTGTGACTTTATAAATCTANAATTCTACGGTTCATTGTTTCTATGACTTTTAGATTCTATAATTATGCGATTCTACGAATCTAACTCTGTGGTTCATTGTTTCTATGACTCTGAGGTTCTACAGTTCTATAATTCTTTTCATTCTATGAATAATTCTACAATTCTATGTTTCTATGACTCTATGACTCTGATTCTATGAATCTAATTCTACGAATCTAATTCTACAATTCTAAGTTTCTGTGACTTTGAGGTTCTACAGTTCTATGGTTCTATAATTCTGTGACTCTATGAATCAATAATTCTATGATTCTATAATTTTGTGATTCTATGAGTTTAAGTTTACGGTTCTATGTTTCTATGATTCTATGACTCTTTGATTCTATAATTCTGTGATTCCATGAATCTAAGTCTACGTTTCTGTTTCTATGATTCTATGACTCTTTGATTCTATAATTCTGTGACTCTATGAATCTAATTCTTTAGATCTCTGTTTCTGCGACTCTGAAGTTCTACAATTCTATGGCTCCGTTATTCTACAGTTCTACAATTCTACAAATCTAATTCCATGGTTCATTGTTTCTATGACTCTATGATCCTCTGATTCTATAAATCTGGGATTCTATGAAACTAATTCTATGGTTCCTTNTAATCTAATTCTACAGATCTCTGTTTCTGTGTCTCTGAGGTTCTACAATTCCATGATTCCATGATTCTACAGTTCTACGATTCGATAATTCTGTGATTCTATGAATCTAATTCCATGGTTCCTTGTTTCTATGGCTTTTTTGATTCTATAATTCTGTGATTCTCCGACTCTAACTCTCTGGTTCATTGTTTCTATGACTCTTTCGATGCTATGATTCCGCGGCTCTATTAATCAAACTCCACGCCTCTCTGACTCCACGGTCGCGCAGCTCGCTGACTCCCCGGTTCCACGTCCCCCGACCCCGCGTTCCCGGGTCCCGCTGGCGCCGGGCGGGGGCGGCTCCGCGCGGGGGCGGCTCTGGGCGGTCCGGGCCCGTCCCCCCCGCTCTCGGCGCCCGCCCCCCGGCGCTGCCCGCGGGG
>WAAB01009560.1:30427-66631 GCA_013389865.1 Piaya cayana
CGCCATGGCGGCGCGGCGGGACCCGCGGGCAGCCTTCCCGCAGCAGCAGCAGCAGCAGCAGCGGCCGCCGCCGCCTCCGCCGCCCGAGCCGGGCTCCAACAGCGAGCGCAGCGCCGACTCCCCCGCGCCCGGCTCCGAGGAGGACGCGGCCGCGCGCGGCCCCGAGTGGGGCGAGGAGCGATTCCGGGTGGACAGGAAGAAACTGGAGGCCATGCTCCAAGGTGAGGGAGCGCCAGCCGCGTCCCGTCCCGGCGGGGCTTTCGAGGAACGGCCAGCCGAGCGCTGAGTCGCCGCCGCGGCTGCTCGGGGCTCGGTCCCGGGCCCCTCGCTGCGAGAGGGGAGTTGAGGGGCTGGAGCGGGTCCGGAGAAGAGCAGCGGAGCTGGGGAACGGGCTGGGGAACTAGAGGAGCGGCTGAGAGAGCTGGGGGTGTTCAGCCTGGAGAAGAGGAGGCTGAGGGGAGACCTCATTGCTCTCTATAACTACCTGAAAAGAGATTATAGAGAGGAGGGTGCTGGCCTCTTCTCCCAAGTGACAGGGAACAGGACAAGAGGGAATGACCTCAAGCTCCTCCAGGGAAGGTTCAGTCTCGACATAAGGAAAAAAGTCTTTACAGAAAGGGTGATTGGGTACTGGAACAGTCTGCCCAGGGAGGTGATGGATTCCCCATCCCTGGAGGTATTTAAAAGATGGGTGGAAGAGGTGCTGAGGAACGTGGTTTAGTGTTAGATAGGAATGGTTGGACTCGGTGATCCGAGGTCTTTTCCAACCTTGGCGATTCAGTGATTCTCTTTAACTTTTCCTCGTCCCGGTGTGTTTTGACTTATCTCAGTGGAAGCGACGTAGGCGCTTCTTGCCAAACTAGCCTAAGAGCAGCCAGGGGCTGGTTTTGTCCCAGAAAAAAAAGCAGATTAATAGCTTTAAACCGCCCGAGGCTGCTGCTGAGCGAGGCGATTCCCGTGGGTGTCGCCCGCTGGCCGCCCCTGAGCACCCAGGTCAGTGTCAGGTCCTCCCCTGTCAAACCTGGGGCTGCGTTAGCATCAACAGGGACAGACCGTGGTGAGCAGGAGGTCCTCGTCCCAGGGACTGTTTTGTAAACATCTAATGTTACACTTAACGTGGTAACTCGTGTACTTACTGACACTTTCAAAACAAATAAACCCGTGTCAAATATTTCGCTCTGGAAGGCATTTCGTTCCCTTACTGGAAAAGCCCTTGTCAGAGCTCCAGGGTGCGGGAGCTGCCGGACTGGGTCCTGTTGGTCCCTGAAGAGCTGCGGTTTGACTGGGTGACTCCGATGATTGGAATTTTTTTAATTGAGATTCCCTCTCCTGGGGGTGAGTTAATCTTTAAGCAGTTAATACTTTAGTGCTAGTTGAAAAATCTCATTATGTAATGCAGTAAAGAGAAAGGAATTTGGAGAAACAGAAGTCTCACGAGCAACCGCTATTTATAAACGTGGGCTCATCAGAAGTATCTTAAAATCAAAAATGTGGCTATTGCAAAGAAAGACTGTGTCTGCGTACAAAGTGGTAGGAGAAAGGGTCAAAACTTGTAAAGTGCTCTAAGGAGGTTGAAGGTTGTCGTAACGTTTTCCTCTAGTAGCAAAATAAATTTCCATTATCTCATCCCACACCGAGTCAGTTGTTCCTCCTACTGCTTGAAGTACTAGGCATGTGAGGGTAAACACGGCTCCTGAGCAGAATCTGAATGCTGTGCAGGTTGTGTCGTCCAGTGGTAGCAACCAGTGTCAACGTGGGACTTTTATTTTTTTTCTCCTCTTAAAATTGTCGTCTTATTCTCGCAAGAGTGTATTAAAAAGTGTGTGGCTGATAGAGCACAGTGAGTAAAAGCAAACAGGATGCTCCCTGCTTTTTGATGAGAGGTTCCTGTGTGTCCAGTCTAGAATACACATGCTTCAGATGATGCTTTGAGGAGTATTTGCATTGAATAGGTATTGAGTTTGGTGAAGAAAAGTATGTAGTGGACTTTGTAATTGGTTCTGTGTGAAAACCTAACTTTTCTGGCTTATTGTTAATGAAAACCCGCTTCTTGAAAACGAACTTGATAGCTCTTTCTGTCAGAAAACTGTGACCTCTTTGTTAAGCGTTATCACTTTAATTCAGTTTCCATCCCACACTTCACAAGTTTTTATCTCGTCTCTTGACTTCCTAAAAGAGAGGTTTTAGTTATCCTTTTCTTGTAGGAGAATCCTCAAGAATTCAGTAACTCTGCCAGGGTATCACGAACAGCATCATGAAGCCAGATCCAACCGGTGCCCAGAAATTCAGTCAGTTATACTGGTGATCATAAGCCAAAGTTGATTTTATTTTTTAACCTCTTCCCCTTCCCGCTCTTCCCATGCCCCTTTTTCTGTGGCTGCCTTTTGGGAATTGAAATTTTGACACCCCTGAGTAGGAAAGGAATAGTGCAAAGGAGGCAGTGTGCCATCTCCAGAAACTAACTTTTGTTGGACAATTCATGGGGTCATGTTTCGTATGGTTTCTGGTATCAGATCATTCACTGGAAGTTCTTAAAATATGCAGGAATTGCATTATGGAAGGGAACCATCCCTGTGGTCTTAAGTGGTGCTGACCAGATTTCTGGTTTCCAAAAGTTATTCATTTTTTCTGCCTTTTTTTAAACTCAAGCTGAAGTAAATAGGTCGTCTTGTTCAAGTTGGATGCTTAAAGATTGATCTTTTGCTTTTACCAGCTGCTAGAGAGCATGTTTGCACTTTTGAGAGGTACTTTTAAAATTATTTAAAAGCTTGTGATTTGTTCTGGTGGTCACCATAGCTTTCTTACATTGTGGGAAAGTGAGAATATGTAGTTTTTAGTTCAGTTGTCTTTAAAGCCAAGTTTGAAACAGCATCTGTTCAAGAAACCTATCAGGAAATGTTCTCATTCTTGTTCTGGGATCCCTTATTTTTTCTGCTAGTCACCATCTGTTGTTTACTGTACTAATGATTAAATGTAAAACAACAATTGGGTAGAAAGAATATGAAGAAGCAGCTCAGTGTTTGGCTCTGTGCTTCTGTTACCTTCTGTGATTGCACTGCTGAATTTTATATGCATTTCTGCTGTTTCATCTTTCCTGTGCCTCACGTTTTTTTGGCTAGTTTCTTGAGGGACAATACTGACTTCAGTGAGACTGACGTGGACACAGCAGGCCGTGCCGCTCATGCGTGGGAGTGGGGTTCCTCACCATCAGATACTGAGTCCACAGCTGGAGTAAGTTGTTTAGCAACTTTAGCCACTGGGTAGGTCTCTTTCCAAGAAGAGTTGATGTGGCTGGTTTGCCAGCAGCTGTATCTGAAGCAGAAGCCAAATTTGAATTGAGGTGTCAGAATTGAGGTGTTCGGAATATGAGAAAATGCAAAACACAAACATAAAAGACATTATTCTCTTGTTGTGTCCAACAGTTTTGCATGACTGTCTTATTGCCTCCTTGTAGATGACTGGAATAATGTCCCATAAACAAATCTCAGTCTGTGCAGTGGGTTATAAGCTATCTTACGCTGCATGTCTTCATCAGAGTTACTTGATGAACATGTCTCTTTAGAATAAACTTTTGTTTTTTCCAGGAAGCAAACTTCAGTAACGCTGACCAGCTATTCTCAGCAGTGACAGATGATATTTCGTAGTAGCCCTATTAATTAGAACTGCTCTGCACTAAATTCTGGTAAATGCTCAGGTGACTTAATACTATGGAATGATGTAGTGAATGTTTGAGTGCCTGTTACCATAGCAGCTGAGTATTATCACAAAAAACTGCAAAAACTAAACTTAGAAGAGTTGTCCAAAAAAGTATAACCTAATGCCTAATATTGCAGCCATCAATAGATTCAGACAAGCTGACTATGCACCTTAAAAAAAACCTCAAACAAACCAACAATCAAAACAAAAAACCTCAAGAAGCAACAAAACCCAACAAACAATAACTCCCCACACCCCCAAAATGCCAAACCAAACCACTACAACCTTTGCTTTGCGTGATGTACCTTATTCTTGGCTACACGATGTTCCAACAGTTTGGGTTTCAGATAATCCTTTTTTCTATGTCACATTCTTCAACAGATACTTGGGATTTTGATGGGATATATATACAGCACTTAGTTAAGTACTTCATGGCTTTATAATACACCATCACACAACAGTACTTGGATAGAAAACAAATCCCCATAGTTGTTTGTGAAAGAGTCTAGCAGTGATGTAGTTGCCTTATTATGTACAGCTCTTTCTTTAAGACAACAACTCTCCCTGCCTGTTAGAATTCAGCTTTTCTCTGTTATCTTTTTTTTGGGGGGGGTGGTTAACTTTGATTTTGGTGTCTAGAATCTATTCAGTGGGAGGTTTTGTATTTGGGTTTGCTTTTTATCTCATGAGGTAGTTCAGCGTTTGTTGGGGTTATTGATAACCAATCCCATGAAGAAAAGCACAGAGCTACATGCTCAGGAAGCTGGAATACTTGGCACCACAAGCACCTCGTTTGCTGTTGAGCTCATCTTCCAGAGCAGGTTGTGTTGATACTGAGTGGTAATCTTGGAAAATAGTGTTCCCTGCAACTGGTCAGAACTCAGAGGGATCATGTCCACCTTAGCTTACGTAATGTAGACTTGATTTCTAATTTTTTTGTAGTAAGGGTAAAAGTACTTTAATTGCAATTTAGTGTGAGCAGCCAGTGCGAGCAGCTCATTTGGGTTACTTTGCGTACCTCTCCCTCCTGCCATCGCAGTGCTGGATGAGCCCTCCCTGTCCTGCTCTTGATTCTGATGCCCTTTGCCTGCCGTGGGGAGTTGAAGTGCTCCACTAGTGATTTTTTCACCAATAGAAGGCCTGCATTTCGTAGAGGGAAGTGATGTAACTACTTAGGTAACTTTTCTGCACAATTTAATCTAGGTGAAAGTTATTAACTGTAAATCTATTGAAAATCAGTTGTTAACTCCATTGCCTAAAGGTCACCCTTGAGGCCATTGCCCTATCCTAAGACTGTATTTATGCAATGCCTAGTCCTGATTCTTAGGTGATAACCAATTCGTTTTGTTTGCTGATCCATCAGGTGAAACTTTGTATTTAAACAAGTATATTTTCCCTACTTAATGCATAACTATGCAGGAAAACCTGCTCTTAATACTTTTCTTAGACTTCTCTGCTGGTTTGTTTCGGCTACAGAGAATGATGAATTAATGTGAAGCAAGTGAAGTTTCAAGGGGACTGGGAGGAAAGGAAAATGGTTGTATTTCAGTGTGTTAAAGAAGATGGAGATGTTCTAAGAAACATGGGGCTCTGCTGAGACTTTGCTACAAACAATAGTTTTATTAGAGGTTGGGCCCTGAAGACATGAATTAATAGATCTTGTGCAAGTTAGCTGCTTAATAGGCAATTCTGACTTAAATAGAATGGTCCTGACAGTGATGGTTTCTCTGTTGGGATGGCAAGCTCAGTGTTAAATATATATGTTGGATTTTTCTGTTTAAATGTCTTATCAGAAATTACTGCTTCTCTTCTACATTTTTTCTTTTTTTTGGTATGTGATGATGGCAGAAATCCATATAATAAAACTATATATGCAGTGATCCTTCAGTAATTCATGTACCTTCCTTACAACTGAACTCAATGTTGTTGATTTATACTTCTGTACTCTTCTCAGAGTCGCCTCCGAGCTGATCAACCCCAGCTCTCTCGGCCTCTCTTCATATCTTCTCAAACTCTTTATTTTAGTAGGTCCTAAACACAGTTCCTTTTCCTAGAGGAAGAAAATGGGTTTTTTTTCCTACTAAATTGTAAGGTTTCTCTTAGTGTTTTTTATTGTTTTTTTTGTTCCTTCCCATGGATCAGCATAACCTGGACGAGGACATAGTTGTGAGGAAACTGGAACTTTTTTAATAGCATTTACATTTGGTGTTTAACTTGCATGTAATAGAAAAAAATGCTAAGTTCTTTGTCAGGCTTTCAAATCCCTGAAGTGCTGAATAGCCTGTTTCTACAAAAATAAATACATGAAATGAATTTGTGTGACTTGTAGTTTAAAAATGTTCTTGCATTCCGTTGTTAACAATTGTAATAATACCACTTTCTCAAGTTTCAGTGTTTTTTAAGTACTACAACGGACTATCATGGTTTGGCATGAACTGCTAAGTTAAGTATTGCTGGCTTGCACATTCCTGTTGGTTATATTGTAATCTTTACCTCCATTGGAAAATATGTCCTATTTTGAGTACGTATTTCAGGCTCCTGGCTTTATGCCTGTCAAGCAATCAAACATGCTAGTTTTCTTTCATTTCAGACCTCTGTGATGAAAAATCAATAGCTTTTAAATTTTTTTACAGTAATACCTCTTACTGTGAGGACCCAGTAGCGACTAATGAACTTCAAGCATGAAAACTAATGTGACTACACATTAGTTGGAGTACTTTTTTATAGCTGAAGAAATGAGTACTCGAATTAAGAATTTCTTCTTTAAGATGCTGTTAATCACTGGTAGCTTTTAAAATTATTTTGACATGAGCAACTAGAAATATTCCCTGAACATATCTGCAACTTTTGTTCAGTCTATTTTTTTGTTTATGGTGAGGCTTTCTTGTCTCTAGTTTGGATCAGTATGACTGTGTTGCATGGGGCAGTGTAACTTCATGTTTCAGTGCTTTTTATAGCTGATTTATGTAAAGATGTCTGCAGTTTTATCCCCTTTACTGGAACAGGGATACATGGTTTTCAAAAAACCTGTTTCCTGTTAAAGATTCATTGGTATTGTGAGGGAAGGCTCATGTGTGGTAGCAGCCCTCTGCCAGGTCACTGTGTATGTGGAGCTACTGCAGTATCTGTAATCATGGAAAACATCGAGCTGTATCCATTCTGCTGGTCTCGTGTCTAACTAATGGAGTCTGAGGAATCCGGTATCTGAACAGTTCTCTCATATTTACACATAAAATTGTAGAGTGTGGATATTGAGGAGGGAAATTTCTTGATGTCTGTGCAAGAAGAGATTGGGTGTGATGGTCAAATTGTTTAAAACAAGTAAAGTACAGAGATAATGCCGAGTGTCTGAGTGGGTGNGAGCTGTATCCTTTATGCTGGTCTCTGTCTAGCTAGTGGAGTCTGAGGAATCTGGTATCTGACCAGTTCTCTCATATTTACATATAAAAGTGTAGGGTTTGGATATTGAGGAGGGAAAGATGTTGATGTCTGTGCAAGAAGAGATGGGTGTGATGGCCAAATTGTTTAAGTGAAGTACAGAGATAATGCCGAGTGTCTGAGTGGGTGTGTCACTTAGTTGCATAATGATTTCTAATTTTTCTGCTGCAAACCAGACTTCATGAATCAGAATCATAGAATCACCAGGTTGGAAAAGACCTCTTGGGTCATTGAGTCCAACCACTCCTGTCTGCCCCGAAACCATGTCCCTGAGCACCTCATCTACCCATCTTTAAATACCTCCAGGGACGGCGACTCAAACACCTCCCTGGGCAGCTTGTTCCAGTGCGTGAT
Organism: Piaya cayana; assembly: GCA_013389865.1. Taxonomy (NCBI): domain Eukaryota; kingdom Metazoa; phylum Chordata; class Aves; order Cuculiformes; family Coccyzidae; genus Piaya; species Piaya cayana. The sequence continues at coordinate 37,916 of WAAB01009560.1, forward strand.
GACCCTTTCTGTTAAAAATTTCTTTGTAATATCTAGTCTGAACCTCCCCTGGCGCAGCTTGAGGCCATTCCCACTTGTCCTGTCCCCTGTCACTTGGGAGAAGAGCCCAGCACCCTCCTCTCTCATCCTCCTTTCAGGCAGCTGTAGAGAGCAATGAGGTCTCCCCTCAGCCTCCTCTTCTCCAGGCTAAACACCCCCAGCTCTCTCAGCCGCTACTCATAAGACTTGTTCTCCAGTCCCTTCCCTGGCTTTGTTTCTCTTTTCCAGACATGCTCCAGAGCCACAACATCCTTCTTGTACCAATGGGCTCAGAACTGAACGCGGTATTTGAGGTGCGATCTCACCAGTGCCGAGTATAGGGGCAGAATAACCTTTCTTGACCTGCTGGCCACGTTGTTTATGATACAAGCCAAGATGCCATTGGCCTTCTTGGCCACCTGCGCACACTCTTGGCTCATGAAGAGAGGTTGATAGGCACGTAGCAAGATTGGTCTGTCCTAGTCATTGTCTTGGCTGTGTAGCTCTAGTATAATAGAAACCAGGGCACAGAAATCAGGAAAGCACACGATAGGCGTGTGCCTGCAGGACAGTTACAGAATTCCTCATACCTTTTCTGGGAGAACCACAGGTGAGTACCTCCCTGAATTGCCTAATACTAACGCGGGCAGCATGGATATTGGACAGGGCAACAGATCTGCATACAGTCACAGGGCTATGATCTGGTTGAGATTGGAGAGGTGTGGTGGGACAGCTTGTGGGACCCTGTTCCTTCAGTGACTGGACACAGGCTCTTTAGTATGGACAGTCTGTGGTGCTGAGGAGGAGATATTGCCCTTCGGGTTTTTTTGAGAGCTCTCCCTTGGGTCAGATGATGAACCAGTTGAGAGTACATGGCTCCAGGTTTATTGGGTAGACCAATTTGGTGTTATAGATGTCTGCTGCAGACCATCTGATTAAGAAGTAGTGGCAAATGAGGTCTTCAAACAATTGGAAGAAGTGTCATGTCTCTAAGCCTTGGTCCCTGTGGATGATTTTAACCACCCTGCTCTCTACTGGAGGAACAGCACAGCTGTACTAGCAATGTAGGAGGCTTCTGGAGCACGTTCAGGAGAACTTTCAAGCATAGGTGATCAGGGTGGTGGCAGTAGGAGGTCCCTGCTGGACTTGGCATTTGCAAGCAGGGAAAACCTGGTCAGGGCTGTGAAGAGGAGGGTTAGCTCTTCAGACCCATCTTGGAAAAATAGCCCAACAGGAGCAGTCATGAAGTTCTGCACCGGGGGAGGAATTATCTCACATGGAATCATAGTTTGGATCCACCAAGCTAGAGAGCAGCATCCCAGAAAAGGGTCTGCAGGTCGTAATGGACAATGTGATCAAGAGCAAGCTTGCAGTGTGGCATTGCGACAAAGCCATCCAACAGCATTCCGGGCTGCGTGAGAAAGAGCATCGCCAGCAGGCTGAGAATGGTGATCCTTGCTTGCAACCCAGCCGTGGTGGGACATCAGGAGTGCTACATCCAGACCTGGGCTCCCCAGTACAAGACAAACGTGGACGTACTAGAACAAGTACAGCAAAATGCAACGAAGCTATGGAGGGACTGGAGCATCTTATATAGGAGGGGAAGCTGAGAAACTGGGGACTGTGTAGTTTAGTCCTGAGAAGAGAAGACATCAATTCTGTGTGTGTGTCAGGGAACACAAGCAGATGGAACCAGACTTTTCTCAATGTGCCTTATGACAGGACAAGACACAAAGTTTCATTTTATGACTTCTGTCCCCTTTCTGGAAAGAAAACCACTTGTACAATGTAGAGACTTGTCAGTTTTGCAGTGTTCAGCACTGAAAGGAGATTGCTAGTGACCAGTTTGGAGAGCAGTCACCTGCTTCTTGACAGTGAAGCTTAACGTTATTTTTACATTTTCAATTGTTAGTTAAAATACTAAGTCTTATTGGACTGTAATATTAGAGCATAATATGTATTAGTGCTATGTATTGACTAATTTAGGGTAAATACTTGATCAGATACCAGTAATAAAAATGGCACTTTACAGCCTAAACTGTACTCCATTGTGACTGAGTGTAGGGTCAATTTGTCTTCCCCAAGGCTGAGAGAAATACCTGCTGGGTAAAAATGGTCTGTACATCCCAATTTTAAAAGTCCTGGTAGAATTTAGATTCTTTTTTTAAACTTCAGATGTCTTATGCCCAATTACTGACAGTTCATTGTCATGTCAATATAACTTAAAATACTGATAATAGAATTACCAGGTTGGAAGAGACCCACCGGATCATTGAGTCCAACCATTCCTATCAAACACTAAACCATGTCCCTCAGCACCTCATCCACCAGGGAAGGCCACCTCCAGGGAAGGCAAGTCAACCACCTCCCTGGGCAGCCTGTTCCAATGCCCAATGACCCTTTCAGTGAAGAATTTTTTCCTTATGTCGAGCCTGAACCTCCCCTGGCAGAGCTTGAGGCCATTCCCTCTTGTCCTGTCCCCTGTCACTTGGGAGAAGAGCCCAGCTCCCTCCTCTCCACAACCTCCTTTCAGGTAGTTGTAGAGAGCAATGAGGTCTCCTCTCAGCCTCTTCTTCTCCAGGCTAAACAACCCCAGCTCTCTCAGTCACTCCTCATAAGAGTTGTTCTCCAGCAGTCAAAAGTTATTTAAGTTGCCTTTGCAGGTTTAATGATCATTAAAATGTTTGGGCAGCTGACCCTGGGTCTGCTGTGTGTGTGGGCTGGTTCCAGCTAAGGTGGGTTCAGCTGCAGCCCCTGCCTGGAAGTCCTCACAGTACTGGGACAGGCAGTTGCTGTTTCCAGGGCAGGTCTCAGTGGGCAACTTTTAGCCTCTTCTCCTCCTTGTGAGGGGTGTATGGGTGCTGTTTGTCCCATGGAAGCGTGACCAGGGGGTCCCTGGCAGGAAGGGGACCTGCAGCCTGGCAGGGCAAATCGGGATACAGGTCTCCTGCAGCAACACATTGAGTGTTGCTGTTCTGCTGCTGTCAGGCAACTTTTAAAATCATCATCACACAATGATGATTATTGGTCAGTTATACTGGTTAGCTTTTGTGTGCTTCTTAACTGCTTGAGCTTAAACTGGGGCATCAGGGTTTGGGTTCACCTACAGGAACTGGATGAACCAACTGGAGGTTCAACGACCAAGCAATGGTTCCAGTGATGTTCTTTACTGATGTGCTATCTTTACAGTGTCCTACTCAGTTTTGCATTCTTATTGAGCAACTTGGGAAAGCAGGTTATCCTAGAGTAGCTAAGATTGGAGCACAGTCACGTTATCTCTATTGCTTGGATTCAGTTGTATAAACTACAGAAAACTTGTTGCTTAATGTGCCCTTCCTAGGAGTCTCCCCCTTGCACATGTGAGAACAAACAGAAGAGAACTCATGCTTTAGGTTTTTTTTTTTTTCTTTCAAGGGCAAAAGTTTTTTGAAAAAAATGTTTATAAACATTCCTCTTTTGGCTTTTTGCTTGTTGGGAACACGTGTAGATGCAAGTGAAGCTTGACCCATCCATTTTCCATTTGCTAAACTTCTGTGTGGGCCAAGCCTGGGAGGCTTTGCTGTCTTGGTTCCCTCTTCTGCTAAAAATGTGATATTAATCAGGTTTGTAAGAATTGTTTTCGAGGAAAAGTAAGCAGTAATCTCTGTAGCTGTATGGTTATTGTGAGGTTTGCAATATGTAGGTATGGAAGAATTTGTGTACTGTGACTTTTATAGCATTTTTCCACCCCTGTCCCACAGATAGGCTTTTCTGATGATTTTTTTTTTTCTCTCTTGTGGGCCTACCCAACATTTTACTTAAGAATCTGTGGGATGGTCAGTTATTTTGGTCTTTCAGTCCTTCCCTAAAGCTTGTTAATTTGCAAAGATAGCCTGTTACAGTTATGAGGCCACAGGATGTTTTTGCTCTGGATGCCAGAATATTACAGCACTTTTGAAAAGAAAAATGGAGGTAGAAACTTGTAATACTAATGATTTGTTCTGGTTTTAAGAAGCGTCATTTCAGCCCTTTTGAACATACGTGATATACATACATGATATTTTTCTTGATGTAATACTTGCATACACAGTCTACTATATGATCTACCCATGCTATTAGTCTCTTCCTTTTTATATTTATATCTCCTTAAAATTTTTAAAATTTTAATAGCATTGATGTTCTAAAGTTTCATGGTGAGGTTACCAGCTATTTCAATTTTAAATATATTTTCACTCCTCCTATTTTTTTTGTTATAATGTAATTTTTAGTTCTACTTGGTGGTGGTGATGAGTCTGATTTTAAGGATCTGTATTGCCACTCTGAAGACGTGGTTTAAACTAACTTTTAAATTTGCCGTTTTCCCTATTGCCAATAACTTTGTGTGAATGGAGGGCTTTGATTAGATCTGTTTTCATTGGCTCTATTCAGTACAGGCTGTGTCCGCAATAAATTTGTGGCAATTGAATATGAGATTGGTGATTTAAGTCTTAAGCGTCTTGAGAAATGTAAAAAAAATTAAATCCGTATTTCCAAAACAAATAGTACAGCAATTAAGTGATGCATTTTTATGTTATGGAAAGCTTTAGCAGATTGATGTCTTCTGAAGATATTCACCACATCCTTTATAGTAAGATAATTTAGTTGCTTGAGGGCATATAAACTGGGATTCAGTGTACTCTTTGCAGTACAGTTAAACCAGAAGCTGGGTTGTAAGGTAGATCCTGTAGAGAGCACTGCAAAAGCCATGATGAGATAAAGGTTAATCACTTAATGGGAAAAAAATCTGTGTTTAAATTCTATCTGTGTGTGTAATCACGTATTTAAATAACAAATGTATTTAGAGTTGTATATAATTCAAATGAAGGGTGCCTATGCACTTAGACCTTACTGGGGCTTGGAAATATTTCATTTAATCGTGATCTGCTTCAATGATTCTACAATTTGGCCTCAATTTTTCTGGATGTGTTGAGTGCATCTGTGGGTGAGAAGTGCTATAGGACAAAGAAATATTAAATTGCTTTAAATCTAGGCTATTTTAACTGTTCTAACTGCATATAAACAAAGGTCATTTGAAGAGTCAGAATGTGGAATATTTTTTTTTAAATTATTCTGTGTAGTGGAAAAGAATCTCCTTACTTTTTTTTACTTTTATAAAACAAACCTAAGTGCTGTTTTTCCTTAGTAAATCTACTTCTAGAGTGTGTGTGTAGTAGTGGATAGGAGAGAATCTGTTTCTAATCTATTCCATGTGCAGAAACACTGAATAAATTTGATCAAATCTTTAGTCCTTTATAAGCAATTCCTTTTTGAAATATGAACATATCCAGCAGAATTTTCTTTCCCTGCTTGGTGTGGAAGGCATTACCATCATTAGAGTCCAAAATACATGGATTCTCAATGTGTGTGAAATTTTTTAATGCGTTAAACAATTGAACATGTAAGGATATTTTCTGGGTTGCTTAGCAATGCTCAGGTTTTTGGCTTTTTTTGCTTTAAGCAGCCTTCAGTGACATCTTTAGATTGCTCAGATATTTGGCAGAAATAGAATAGTCATTCCAGTGTTTGAAACATGAGGAATCACTTAAGCGGTGAAAAAAGTAGGGTTGACTTATTGTAAAGTTTTGTTTATATTTAAATATTTCCAAACATTACAGTCTGTGTTCTTGTAAATGTTTGGGAGAAGTGAGTGCAAAAAAGTATTCTGTTCCGTGCTTGATATAGTTTTAGGTGGTTTAGATGCTCGGAGATGCTAACTTTTAATACAGATCTATTTTATCTGAATTAAGTTTTTTTAAAATTGGTATATGTATTTCATAGAATCACCAGGTTGGAAGAGACCCACCAGATCATCGAGTCCAACCATTCCCATCAATCACTAAACCATGTCCCTCAGCACCTCGTCCACTCATCCCTTAAACCCCTCCAGGGAAGGTGACTCAACCCCCTCCCTGGGCAGCCTCTGCCAGTGCCCAGTGACCCTTTCTGTGAAAATTTTTTTCCTAATGTCCAGCCTAAACCTCCCCTGGTGTGGAGCTTGAGGCCATTCCCTCTTGTCCTGTCCCCTGTCACTTGGGAGAAGAGCCCAGCTCCCTCCTCTCCACAGCCTCCTTTCAGGTAGTTGTAGAAAGCAATGAGCAATTTGGAATTATATTTTCTATATTTATGTGTGGACCAGAATATTGTTAGTGGTGTTTTGAGCTAAGAATATCATTTGAACCAACTAAAATGTAAAATATTAAGTATACTTCTTTCCATCTGGGAAATCAGACACGTATTTACAGGAATCTCAGTAGGGTGGGTCTCCTGTGTTGGTGCTGAGCTGGTGTTGGTGCCGCCTTCCATTCTGGCTAGCATAGCCAGCAGAGAGTTTGAGGCTGCTTTTAATACATGTTCAGGCATCACATGCTGCCAGCTCCTTTCTGCGGCTTCCCTCTGACTTACAGGATGGTTTTGGCATCTCTGTACCCCGCTACCTTCTTTCTGCATTGTGCAAATTAAAGGGATGTTCATCCTTCCAGGAGTGGCTTGAGTCTAGTGCTGCTGGGCTGGGTGAGGCGTGGGCAATGCGCGTGGCTGAATTGAAGGAAAGACTGTGCAAGTTAGCCAGACCAGAGTACTAGCAGAGGGAGGTAAAGGCCAAGTTTTCAGGCGGTTAGGAAAGGTTTTTTGCAGTGGGATATCCTGGGACCCAAGAGGCGAACAGAGACGTGACTAAGAGGGTTATAAAAGTCGAGTAGCTTTGGACTCATGCAGGAAGGATCTTTCCGTTTGTCCTGTGGCGGCCAGACACGCTGCTCTGAGAGGAGCTGCACTTGGCGCTTCTCTTCACCTTCTCATCCGCTCTCTTTTTGTTCATACTGTTTTATGAGAGGAGAGGAGGAGAAACCACTCATCAGCTCTGTTCTGCCTCCTTCCAGCAGTGTGATGAATCAAAATCGATTGAAGCACACTCTGGGATGTTTGCAGCTGGTACACAGACTCAGTGCTGTGTTGCTGCTTTGTGTGAGCTAGACGAGGCCAAGGGCAGGCGTGAGGAGCTGGGAACCCCCAGGGGGCAGATAAACATTCAGCTCTCTTCCCTATTCTCCTACCCTGCCCTTTCAGAAAGTGCAGAGCTTTGGTGAACCCTTGTAATTTAGTGTAGGCTTTGCTGTAAATACTTTTCCGCTTGCCTTCTTTCCATGTGATGTGTTGAGTAGGGAGAGCTGGTATGTGTGTCAGGAGAGAGCTACTCCAGTTGATTGGATCTGCTTTACTGGGATGGAGGTGGTGGTAAGACAATTTGGTCTAATGCCTTCTCTCTTCACAGTGGTAAAGTAAGTTCAGATGCTTTAGTGCATATTGACTTCCATATTTAAGGTTTAATTTGGACGACCATGGTATAGAGCTGCTGGTGGTGGGTCAGTCATTATTGGTTTGCATTGCTGTACTCTAAGGAGAAAAGCAACAATTATAAAACATGTTTTCTAATCTTCTAGACAATGCTAGATATTTTAGGATTGTAGCTAACCAGTTTTGAGTGCAGCTCATTATTCACTTTTTAAAGGTTTTGGTATTGTGCTGTTTTACTGATTGTCTTAATACATTGCAAATTATTTTAAAATAATATAGAGAACGTATATACTTTTAAGGCAGATCAATTTCATCTGATAGTATGATGGTAGTGGTAAATTTATAGACGGAGGCTCTTTTTCTGAAACACTTAAGTTCATAAGTTCATTGCTCTCTATAACTACCTGAAAGGAGGTTATAGAGAAAAGGGTAATGGCCTCTGCTCCCAAGTGACAAGGGACAGGACAAGAGGGAATGGCCTCAAGCTCTGCCAGGGAGATTTAGGCTAGACATTAGGAAAAAATTTTTCACAGAAAGGGTCGTTGGGCACTGGCAGAGGCTGCCCAGGGAGGGGGTCGATTCACCTTTCCTGGAGGTGTTTAAGGCACGGGTGGACGAGGTGCTGAGGGACATGGTTTAGTGTTTGATAGGAATGGTTGGACTTGATGATCCGGTGGGTCTCTTCCAACCTGGTGATTCTATGATTCTATGATAGTATTTAACATTATGTTGTAATTTATCCTTTTATATCATTTTAATGATCAAAGGATTAAGGATGCATTCTTAACGTGTAAGTAATTGTATATTCTGCAAAGGAGTTTAGTTAGTGTCAGCTAAAGTTAAGACATAACAGTCTTTTTTTGATTCTAAAACAGAAAAATCTTTCATTGTGGTCTCTTGTGATTTCCAAATGACGTTATTTTCCCAAACTTTCTTTGCTTGGGGTCTGTCTCTTTAGTTCAGGTTCAGAAATATAGAGCTACCTAAAAAGGTAGCTTGTCAGTTAAACCTCGTTGAGTTTAAGTGGATTGTATTCCAATGTTTTCAAAGACAGAAAAAGTGTTGAAGAGGCTTGTTTAGGATGAAAATGACTTTTTAGGCAAGTTTTAGGCAAGTTATTGTGTAATTTCAAGTTCAGTTTTTCAAATGACCTCTGATGACTTTAGTAGTTCTGTAAATGACAACTACTCCCCCAGATGGACCACAGGCCCAGTCTAGTGTGTTACCGGCTGCTTTTGCTCACATACAGACTGGTTTGTGACTCTCTGGCAGGAACTAGTTAATTACTGCAAAGTAGAGGTTGGCAGCTGACTGAGCATCCACACTGAATACATTAGAGATCAGTGCCTGCGCTCTCTCCCTGATGATGTTTCTCTGGCAATGCAAACACAGTTTTCTTTTTTGGAGAAACCTCTAATCTGTGATCATGGCCTCATGCAGGCACAGTTAGAGCTGGTAAACATTTCTCTGTGACAGCTTAAGCAACAGAAGCCAACTTATGTCTTTTTCTAGCACAAATGTTCTTCCGACACCTTAGGTTTGGTCATTATTTTTCAGCAAGTTAGGGAAATTATTTCTGTCATTTTCTGCAAATTGGTTTTGCCAAGGCTGTGGGTTCGTAGTAGCCAAGCTGTCTCGTGATTTTAGGGTAGAAACTTAGGGCTGAAAAGTATTTTATGGTTTAAGTCAGTTGGGCTGTAACAGGAAACCTGAATTCAACCAAAATCAAAATAAAAGAAAAAATGCAAACAGGAAATGCTGCTTTTCTTGGCAGTCTTAATAATGGTTTATGAACTCTCGAAATGGAGTAGACCATCCAAGCTTTCTCCTCTAATTCTAGATTATTTTTCTTACTATGCACGATTAAGTTGCAGAGAATTTCAGAATCTCCTGAGCTTTTGTAACTTTTATTCTGGCCATTGCAGTGTTATGTCCTCTGTCAAGACAGCGTTGGGAGCTTTGCTGTGTCAATGGAAAAAGAATAATTTATAAACGCACATGCTTGTCCTTGCAGAAGAATCTACTAGTCTCCATGCAGCTTAATTATTTTAGTAGTTTTTAGTAATGTGCCAAAAAAAGAAAGGCAAACAATAACTAAATTCTGGTTTAAAGAAACAGCTGAAATAGTTGAAGTAGCATTCGTAAAAACAGCATGAGGAAATAAGCTCAAATGCGTGAATAAGTGATAAAGTCATTGTTTGCACAGTGTCGAGAACACAGTATTGTCATGTTTATCTCAAGAACAGGCAGTAGAAGAAATTGGTTTTATCAGATAATGTAGCAGCATGAAGAATGAGCTGTCTCTGATGTGTTGTACTTGCCTGCAGTTGATGGTTGCACTTCTGTAAATTCTTGTGCTCAGGAATAAGTAGTGCTGGTGGTGTGTGTTGCCTTTAGATTGTAGCCAAATGAATAAATTGTGTACGTTGATTTTTATTTTTTTGTTAGAATATCTGGACTTCAGTATTCAGAATCTTGGGTTTGCGTTTTTGTGCATATATTGACTTCAGGGGGTTTTTTAAAGTGCAAAAATAGACTTGATATAAAATGATTCAGAGTCTCCACTAACTGGGAAACTGAGAGAATTCCTACAGATATTTTTGTGACTCTAGGAAGACCCAGTTAAATAAAGTCAATAGTAGGAGGCTTTGCTTGATACGCAACATGTGTGGGTAGGGCTGCGTGTGCTGCTTTTCAGGAGTAGGCATAGTGTAGTTGAATGCTTCTTACTCGTAAGTGGGCACTTCCACTGCTTCCACTTACAGGAGGATATTTCTGAACTTGAAGTGCTTGCTTCCTGCTGTGCCCGTTGCATTAGCAGCGTGACAGCGGAGATGAGCATCTGCTCTGCTGCCAGAGTTCTCAGTGGTAAGCTGTACTTATCCTTTCTCAATGCCTTTCTGGTGTAAGGTTACTGAAGGAGGGCTCCTTAAAGTTTGCAAGAGCTATTTCTTATGCAAATACTTCATGTCTGGAAGTGGAACTATGATACATTTGCAAGAAAGCTCTACTAGTATAATTTACAGTATTATTATTATCCTTCTTTCCTCTTCAAGTGCAGTCTTTGGCAGCCTTGAGATGCTGTTTACACTGCTTAAAGTCTCATGGAAAATGAACTTTCCAAGCATTCAACTGAGGAACTAGAGCAACAAGTTCTCAATTTTCATTTTAGCTGGTTGAAGACTGCGTTTTTTCTGTTGGCTGATTTGCACTGCATGAAGCTGTAGTTCGCATTGTTGAACATCTTGATGTCTGTATGACAATGGAAGAGGAATGTTGGGAATCTTCTGTGGACAATATTTTGCTGCAGAACTTTGTGCATCGCTTGTTTTGTCACAATGCGATTGCTCTCCACCAAATGACTAGTACCTATCCTATCGCCAAGCAGCAATCCGCCCCCGCAACCAGCTTCCCAGTTTATATATTGAGCGTGACTCTGTATGATATGGAATATCCCTTTGGCCAGCTTGGGTCAGTTGTCCTGTCTGTGTCCTCTCCTCGCTTCTTGTGCACCTCCCTGCTGGCAGAGCACAGAAAGCTGAAAAGTCCTTGACTTAGTGTAAGCCCTACTTAGCAACAACTGAAAGCATCAGTGTGTTATCATCACAATTCTCATACTAAATCCAAAATATAGCACTATACCAGCTACTAGGGTGGAAATTAATTCTTTCCAAGCCAAAACCAGGACAGAGGGCTTGATAAAGCCTAGAGGAAGTAATGGAGGACTTTAAGCTTTTTCTGTGATTGTGATACTTGCCTGCGTGGCTTGCAGTTTGCGGTTGAAATCATGTGGCTTGAAATAGTCATCAGGAGGAGAGTGAGACCAAGTATGTCTACCTCTTTGGTAAACTGTACAATTTTTTATGGAGTTTTTATATTCCTGCTATTCATTGTTTTTATATATATTTATTTATTATTGCCTTAATACGGACTTTGGTGGAAAGTGAAAACCTAGAGCAATTTTTAACTGGATCTGTCTAGCAACTAGAGCAAGGTATTGTTATTAAAAAAAAATTAAAAAATCAGATACTAAATTGTGTTTAGAGGAGACAGTAGCCAAATCAGAGCACATAAGAAGTATTGACTGACCTGTACCCTGTAGTGGTGGTGTGGGGTTTTTTTTCACTGAAATAAAAACTGGAGATCCCCTAAGCTGTCAAGTGGCAAAGGTGCCATTGTGGATTTACTCTCCAGCAAAACTGAGTACTCAAGGTTTGACTTGTTGTTAATTCTGTTAAACATAAAATGCTAAGCTGCTTCTTTTTTTGGCTGAAGAAACTACTGATGGCCAAAGCAAACAAGCATATAGTAATTTTTTTTTATAGATGGGTAGTGTCTCCTTCACAGAAGCCTGAGCCCAGTACGTGCTTATGTCTGAGTGTTGACTTTTAGCTACTTTGCTCTCAAGTGGATTGTATTTCTTTAGGAAAGTTTGCAGTTCAAAGACTGTTGCCTGTTTAAAACAAAACTGTTGTTGAATTAGAAATTATGCCAAGAACCAGTGTTCTTGGTGTTCCCCATATCAGCTGCAGATATGATTATTGTAAATTAAAAATAACTTATTCCTGTACTTGAACTGAAAATATATGTATATGCACACTTGTCTTTTACATTTTATGAATCAAATACAGTTAGGTACTTCTCAAGAGCAAACGTGGCTCCATAAATAAAGGAGTCCTTTTTCTTGTGTTGCATGCCTTTCTCATTCCTAGCTAGAATAACTCTCAGGAACCATCTCTTTTAGTGATCCCAGATTGCATCTATTTGTGCTTCTTTTTTGAAAGGCTTTTGGATAGTAAATTTCCTTTTGCCAGGCTTATTATAGGCTGTATTTTTCTTAGTCTATTTTGAAGTAACTTTATCAATACTTATATGTCTGTTAAATAAAAACATTCTTTCCTATAGTTAACAATCTAACATTATCTGCTGCAATTGCAATCTGATCTTTACATGTTTCTGGAGAACACTTTGTTGACATTTTTTTGTTCAACAACTGTCTGTGGTTTTGGTTTATTCACTAAGTCCTCAGAGTGATGTTATACTCCTTCATTATAACATGTCTTAATTAGGAGTGTCATACTAGGTCAACTCAGCTTTAACCGTTAGATCTGAGTGTGTGCATTAATTATGTCAGTTAATTATAACTACTCCAGAGAACACAAATTGGCAGGTAACAGGGCAAAACCCAAGGTTTTAAAGGAGACTTGACTCATAGGCATTCTTTCCTAATTAGCAAGATTTCCATGTCACTTAGAAAGTGACTGTTTAGGCAAGAGCTCTGTTTAGGCATGAAATGCATGGACGATATTTATAAAAACTGAGATATTTTGCAATTACATGTTGAGTGACATTACACAGTGTTTAGTCCCTAGTGCTTTATACTGATAGGTGGTAGCATTACCTTGTGTGTAGTGATAAAGAATTATATTTTTTGTCTTTCTCACCCCATTACATAATCTGCTCTAATTTGAAAGACTGACAAGCCTTATCAATTTTTATGTGGTGTATTGTAGGCTGTCTTTGAATAATTCTTAGAGGAGTAGGTTTTTATGCTGCGTGAGTAAAGAGGTGCTTACCACAGTGACTCAGGCTCTATAAGCGTTTTCCTTTACTGTTGCATATGCCTATAGAAGAAAATGTGAATATAGACCTTAGGGGCACTGTTTCTGCTGTTAGATATGTTGCTACGTGCTTGCTATGATGCTCACTATTTCATCACTTAGATATGCCTTGTGCTGATCAGCAAACACCTAAAAATGGCAACTTGAAATACTAAGTCATGTTCAAGGTTGCTTATAAATGTGCATTACAATGTATTAAACTTTCTGCTACAGATTAGGTTTTGATTAACTTATTTATCCTGTGTACAAGTTATTTTATTACTGTATGAACACTGAAAAAGGAGTCGATGCTTGGTGTAGCACACAAGAAAACATATTGACATGAAATTTTACTGAAAGGTTCTGAGTTGAATAATACTGAGCAGCAGTGGTAAAAAATTATTCCTAAAGTAATCATGATGTTAAATCAGCTGCACTAATGTCTTGCTATTTAGTTTTGTTTGCAAAAATACAATATTTTTTGAGCTAAAGCTCCCACACAGGAACTGGAGACAGAAACAGGCCAAATATTCCTTACTCTTTATCGTTTGTTTTTCTAGATCTTGGCAGAAATTGCACATTCTTTGTTTTAATTTTTCACTTCCCCACACTTGACATTTTATATCCTTTAAGTTTACAAGTTTCTTTCCAGTTTATTTTGCATGAACTTAAAGGGTTTTGGTATCGTACCAGTTCTTCTAAGCAGGACTTTTGAGTCTTAAAAGTGGAAAAGGGTAACCTTGAGTGGTTCTGAAATTAAAGTTCCTGGATAAACGAGTTGCATGAATCAGAATTATAGTTGTCTAACCACAAAACAATGTCTCCTGGTTTATTTGTGGTCATTAATTTAGCTTAAGCATTTCCTGTGCTGTATCACAAGGTTGTGTAAATGCAGTTTTGTAGAATTTCTCTGGCTTCTATGTTTCTTGAAAACAGTTTTAGAAATGACTTTGTGTCCATAAAAATACAAATTAGCTAGTGGAGGGCTAGATATTGTGTGTAAAAGGGAGGTTTCTTAAGGTTTGAGTAGCATGTTTGGGTCTGTTTTTGTAGGCCACATAACTTAAAAACAACTCTCCGCTTCCTGTCTGTTTCTTAAATGCCTTGAACAGTTTAATAAAGATTGTATAAAAGGTTCACCAATCCACAAAGGCTGGCTTTCAAATTCTTTTACACGTGCTCATGGGTGATGTTTATTTAGAGCTAGTCCGATACCCATAGCAGTTTGTGTATTTGCTTTGACTGCTCAAACCCTTTAGAGGTTTCAGTCCTCTGCAGGATTGCTTCCTGAATACTGAAAAGTGAAAATGAAGTTTTTTCACATCTTAAGCGTAGCAGTTGAACAGCGCTGCCAAGGCTTTGCAGTCTCTTGGGAGCATTTCAGCTGCCCTATGGTAAGACTGTGCCTCTGTGGGGTGGAGATCACAAGGAGTCCGAGGCTTTATAGATCTGGCTGTATAAACAGCAGCCCATTAAAAGGGTTGGGGTGGCAGAGCTTTGTATTTCTGTACATCTCCCGTGGAGCCAGAATTCATAATTTGGAAAGCAAGAGGAATTGACTTGGGCCCGTTTATGTCTATGGAAGCGTGGCCTTAAAATGCATGTGGAGTTTGATGGTTGACTTACAAATATGTTTGTAATCTTTATTACTATAGCATGTTCATATATTTTTATTTGTTCAAGTGGTGCAAAATTTTCATCCTTGACTATTTTTATTTCTTCTTAATCAATCTAGATTTTGAGGAGTCCCCACATGAAAATGGCTAACTACCTAGATCAGTGCTTTAAGGTGAATGAGGCAATTAAATCTTCTCATCCACACATAGTCTTGGTGATGTGTGCTTCCAGTATGTCTGCGTGGTCTTTCTGAGGGAAAAGTTTCGATAGCTTTGAGATATTTTGGTATGTATCTTTGTATGTTCTGCCAGATAAGGTTTTGTTTTGGTTTTTAACCTTTAGGTGACTAACAGTATCTTTCCTTTGACCCTCTGTAATATGAGTCCAATGGCATGAGGTTCAACAAGGCCAAATGCCGGGTCCTGCACTTGGGGCATAACAACCCTGAGCAGAGCTACAGACTGGGAGAAGTCTGTCTAGAGAGCTGCCAGGAGGAGAGAAGGACCTGGGGGTGTTGGTTGACAGCGACTGAACATGAACCAGCAGTGTGCCCAGGTGGCCAAGAAGGCCAGTGGCGTCCTGGCTTGGATCAGAAACGGTGGGACCAGCAGGGCCAGGGAGGTTCTTCTCTCTCTGTACTCGGCACTGGTGAGACCACTCCTTGAATCCTGTGTTAAGTTGTGGACCCCACACCACAAGAAGGATGTTGAGGCTCTGGAGAGAGTCCAGAGAAGATCAACAAAGCTGGTGGAGAGGCTGGAGAACAGGCCTGATGAGGAATGGCTGAGAGAGCTGGGGGTGTTTATCCTGGAGAAGAGGAGGCTGAGGGGAGACCTCATTGCTCTCTACAACTACCTGAAGGGAGGTTGTGGAGAGGACGGAGCTGGGCTCTTCTCCCAAGTGACAGGGGACAGGACGAGAGGGAATGACCTCAAGCTCTGCCAGGGGAGGTTTAGGCTAGACATTAAGAAAAAATTTTTCGAAGAAAGGGTCATTGGGCACTGGCAGAGGCTGCCCAGAGAGGTGGTTGATTCACCTTCCCTGGAGGTGTTTAAGGCACTTGTGGATGAGGTGCTGAGGGGCATGGTTTAGTGTTTGATAGGACTGGTTGGACTCGATGATCCAGTGGGTCTCTTCCAGCCTGGTGTTCTGTGATTCTATGCAGCATGAGCTACTTGAACTATCAAGCATTCTTGGGAGGTACTTGGATCTAAAGCAATCTGGAAAAGCTTATGGATTTATAGCACCTAGGACTGTAAAGCACTTAACTGAGCAGTTCAAAACAAAATGTTAATGAGTATTTTGCTTTGCTGTGTACTTATATAAAAGCAGAATTTCCAGTTACACGCCACTCCTACACTTAGCTTGACAAGAATATTTGTGTATTCTGAGACAGTAGTTAGTAAAGTGAATACCATGTGCAACCGGTTAATTCCCCCCCCATGAAAAAGATTTATCTCCCTGTCTTGCAGTTCTTCACTCACTGCAGAGAAAATAATTAGTTGCTTATTTCCTAGTTATTGATGAAAAATTACTAGAAATAGTTGGTGAAAGAATGTTATTATAGCCCACCTGAAGTTCACAAGGAATTGATACCACTCTTCAAACCTTTTATAGAAGATTACTTTGAAAAATATGTTGGTAATAAAAATACTCCACCAGTACAAGTGCAGAAGTTCTTGTGGGGCTGCATCTTTTTGTCCAGAAGAAGGCTTTCTCCCGGTTCCAATTTAGAGCACTTTTTAAATGGATGCATGTATGTGCTGTATCTCATTCCAGTATTGTTTGTATCCACTGTGTTGCCTTTAGTGAAGAAGCAAGTAGGATTTCCCAAATGGAGTAATTTAAGAAGAGAAAATTAATATAATTGTTTTAATTTTTTTTGTCTATCTCTCTAAAGTCAGATAGCTGCCCTCTTTGCTACTGAACAGTCCACAGCACTAAAGTAAAAGCTAGTAAATTATGCTTAACAGCAAATGCAGTAACATGACATGATTTGAGCTGGTATTGATGCTAAGGTCATGACAAAATTTTACCACTGCAATGTAAACTAGTGCAGGCTTTTATCTTGCTGTAGACTGCGTCGAGACATCCTAATTATACAACATGGCATTCTTTCTTCACTCTTTGTATATGTTTGTGTGTTCTTGTTTATATACATACACATAAACATAATCATTTAATGCTTTGTCAGCTGTATACAGCAGTTATGATTTTTTAATATGGGAACAGTTCATAAGAATAAAAAAAATCACGTGGATGTTGACAATGTGGACATAACAGCTGTGAAAATAAAACTTCTTCACCTTTACCAGAAGGCTCTAGAGTTCTGTTTGTGCTTTGATCTTCTTACCTAAACAATTACTTCATTTCCTTAGTTTCTTAAAAGCAGATAGATCTTGATATTGTGAGTAAACTTGAGTTGGGTGATTTACATGGCCATGGTTTTGTGCATAGTTTGATTTCTTGACTAGGTAATGCATGGGAAAGTGGATGACGAGATAGAATCATAGAATCACTAGGTTGGAAAGGACCCACTGGATCATCGAGTCCAACCATTCCCATTCATCACTAAACCATGCCCCTCAGCACCTCATCCACCCATCCTCTAAACACCTCCAGGGAAGTAATACATCTATTTTATAATTAACAGCCTTATTTTTGTGATGATAATTGCACATAGTGCAATAGGTAATTAATACTTGACCTGAGTACTAAATACTTTCTAAGGAGGCTGAGGATGTGAAGTAAAAAGTATAAAAAGTGAATGGTAGCTGGGAACGAATTTACATCTGAGGTGTTCTATCAGTTTTCAAAGGTATTAACACAAAATAGAGAAAGGCAGACATTCAGAATGCTCAGATTAAAGGGAAAAAAATATGCTAAGCAGGCTGAATATATGCATTTGTGACTGTGAAGGGTTTTTTTCTATGAGGTGCTCCAACTGCGTAGGTGTGCGGAAATAGGAGCTCAGATGCCTGGAAAAGGATTCATAACTTGTATCCTTTAAATACTCTGAGGCTGTTGGCTTTTTATTCTGATAAAGAGGCAGAAATGAAGAGAAAGTGATTTTTGGATTGAAAAGGGGTTTGTGGTTTGTTGTCCAAATATTGTAGTTGCGTCCAGGAAGCTGGAGAATGTCGGGTTGGTTGGCTTTTAGAAAAGGGACCTCTTAATTCCAAATGTTTTTTGTGCTTGTCCATATGTATTTGCAGAATCTTGTTCAGCATAATGGTTCCAGATACGCGGTGTCTTGTTACTGTTTGAAAAGTCTTTCTTTTCCTTGTAGCTCAGCATGTAACCTGCATTGCAACAGACTTAAACTGGTTTCCTGTATAAAGCTTTGTCTTTGACTTAATGTTGGCTTCTCTTCTGTAACTCCACATCTGTGAATGACTCATAGTAAGCGGGGCAATCAGAAAAATATTGTGTACGTTTTCATCCAAATCTGTAGGGCTTTTGTTTCTAATTTTTTATAGTCTTGCTATCTTCTTCCCTCCCATGTAATGAATCATATGGTATCTGTACACACACTCCTGACAAGAAAAGCGGTTGCGCATTGAGAGAAGTTTGAATGCTAAATCGATAGAAAGAATATCCTGGCCCTCAGTCTGTGTAGAGCAGAGCTTTTGGTATTTGGCAGTTATCCTCTGTCAGCCCCTGGGGCATGTCTGATACTATGATTTTTCTTTCCTCGTGTAAACAGCAAGTTCTGTTCGACGGATACTCTTGCTCGGGGCAGAGTTGCATCTGTCGGGCACTGGCAGCAAGAGAGGTTCTGCCTCCTGAGGATCTCAAGGGTGTTTTGTTTGTTTCTTTTTTTTTTTTTTAACGTTTTCACAGCATCCACTGTCTTAAGAAGGCAGCCCCACTGCAGAGCTTTTTAGAAAGATGCCAAGCTTTACGTCTCTTTCTTCTCTTACTCTTACACGAATGTTTTGATTCATTTCCAGATGTGTGACAGCTTATGGTGGCCTCAATCAACTGTCCTGTCCATTCTAGAGTGGTTTTAGTGGGTAAGATGCAGGGAAAGGAAAAGGATGAGGCAAAATACTAGAGATGAAAAGATGGGTTCTTGTCTTCCATCTTTTGCTCCCACTACATACTTCCTAGGTGAACAACAGTCCCTAAATTCAGCATAAATTAAGTGCATGACAGCTCATGCACTAATAACAAGGGAGTCAACTGAGGTAGGCAAGGTGAAAGTATGGCTGGAATGGCTCAACCCTACCACATTATTTTGATCTCTTGTGTTAGGGAGTAAGCATATAGCAATGGAATAGTCAGTTGCTGGTATAAATAAGTGTTCATTGCTGTGGTGAGTATTTTGTAACAGAAGTGGGTCCTTTGGGATATTGGTGAGATTTTCCTACAGCTACCACAGCAGCCCTTCTCCAGCTGTCTCCTCCAAAATGACCTTTCTTTGGATCGTGGGTCAGGGGAATAGATATTATCTAGCTTGTGTTTAATGTGGGAGAGCACTCTTGCTGACTTCATGGCTGGCTGCTGACTGCTTCTGTCGTTTTTGTTGCCTACAAAGGATTTGGAACAAATTAATACAAGATGAAATTTGTTTCTGGCCAGCCTGTCACTTTGACCACAGGTTGCAAAGTTTCCTGAAAAACCAAATTGCAGAAAGGCCTGTTTGAGGGAAGGCAGACTAAGGACTAAGGACTAAGTCCTCGAATAAAATAAGAACAGCTAACCCACCCCTTCTTTCTTCTCCACATCTTAGTGCAGGTGACATTTCTTGGCACGTGACATCACTTTGCATCTTCTGGAGGGCAGCTTTGCCAAGGAGCGTAGGAAGACTGAGGTCATGCATGCTTTGTTCTTACTTGTTTAGGTAGGAAAAATGTTTCGTGAATGTTAGAATGAGTCACTATTCTCCTTTTTCAGTACTGCATCCAATATATTCTCAAAAAATGTTTTCTCAGAACTGAGGGGAGATATTGGGGCGAGCTGCAGTACCTGAAAGTACTTGATAAATAATCAGATTTCATTCCTGCTAGCAGCCATGGATCTTAAAGCTGTCTCATTATGACAGTTTGATACTTTCTCTATCTTTCTCAGATTATCTCTGAGATTATCAGTGATTATCAGTAGCACAGATAACTTTCTGTTCACTAGAAATAGGTTGTTAAACTTGGCTGCTACTGTATTTAGATCCTGGAAAGCTGCCTTCATCCATTGATTAAAATGGAAGACAAGTATTGCATCTGGTGATAGTAATCTAGGGTTCTCTAGGTGGAAACTATCGTGGAAACTATAAGAACTTACGTCTGTTCGTGAAAAGAAGCCTCTTCACAAAGAAAACCTCAGTTTGCCCACGTCAAGTATGTTCTCTAACTTTGTATAGCATATCCTGAACTTCAACAGTTATTTAAGTCCTGGTGATAATACATGTATTAGTTAAAATTATCAGAATTAAATTTAAGAATGCTTACAATAAAATGCCAACTGTCATTCTTATTTCAGAAAAATACCCAGCATCTTTTATGACCCGTGGTCCTCCAGCTGGGATGCTCTATGCTGAATTATTTCTTCCTTTAAATTCTTATCTCCTTTCCTACAGCCTAGCAGCTGACTAAACTTTCTGTATGGATATCACTTTTAACCTTTTATGAAACAGTTCAGCTGCTTACAAACTTGAAATGGGATCTTTGCATTAGCTTGAAACTCCTTATACTTAAAGGAAGAGCTTAAGTTTTTTTTGTGTTGAGTGAGTCCTTTTCAGACTTCAGATGAATTTTTATTAGGTAAGGAATTTCCAGGAAGCCCTTTGCTGTCTGAAGTGGGGCCATTTAATATCAATCGTGGAACTTAAGACTTTGGAAGGGGATTCTCAGAAGAGAGGCTTTGTCAAAATTTAGATTGAAACCAGTGAGAAATAGAAGTGTGAGAACAGGCTCTAGAAATGCTAGCATCAAACTGAAGAAGTTGGTAAAATTTTGGATGAAGGAAAAGGAAGATGAATTGAACTGTACAGTATTGGGATAGACCCCAAGTAATAATTTTTGCTTTATTGCCTCTTCCTGATCTATGACTGCTGCTCTATCATAACAAACCTAATCAAGCTACTAAGGGGAAAATTCTTTTACTGAGATTTCCATATGCAAGGAAAGAAAAGCAAAGTAATAGAGATGTCAGCGTGTTTGGGATTTTAATAGCAAACAAGTGTCAGTCTGAGGCAGCTAATAGAGTAGTTTTAATCAGGTAAATACAGTGTTGACAGCTAATCCATCTTCCTGGCTTCATTCTTAAGAGTAGCTGGCAGGAAGCAAAGTGTTCGCTTCATTATCTTCATTAAAATCCTCAATCTTGTGCCACGCACTCGACTGCACTCCATATCACATAAGGGAATGTTCTGTGGTTGTGTGGATGAGCTAGACGCACATGTGCCTTTGAAAGGAGAGATTTCTAACAAGGAAAAAGGGGCTCCCAGAACAACCCCAACTTCACGGTCTGCTTTCAAGCTGTGCCTTGGCTATAAAAATAAATAAATAAACAGACTTTGTGCAGAAACTTGGCAGACAGCTTCTTCCCTAGAGATAAATTTGTCTTACGAAATTAGAAAAATCTGTTGGTATATATCTGAAATTTACAGTTGTTTTGTATTAAATTATTGGTTCTGGATGGACTTTTACAGTTATGCAATTCTGAAAATATTGATATAGGGGGGAAAAAAATTGACAAGGCAAGTAGCCTTCAGTGTAACTCAATTCTCCCTCCTGCCCCGATGCTATTAGTCACTAAATCCATGGAGTCCTTAAGGAAACTAGAAAGAAATCTCTAGGAATCTTTCTTGAAAATCAGTGTATTTGGTCTTTACGGTGTATATGGTTTTCTTTCTTGCATTCTTTCTTGGCAGTGTATGCAGAAGTAGTGGAATAAGCATAGTTTAAGCTTTCCCCTTTTCTCTGCGCTCTTCTTTGTTCCTCACAGATGATACATGGCTGAGGCTTTATGAATTTCTGTTGTAGGATGGTTTTAGTCATTTGCCAACAATCTTAATTTTAATGTAGTACGCAGGGGAAAAAGATTACTGAAAAGCAAATCTTCTAAGATTCTTTGTCTATGGTGAGCATCCTCAAAACCTGAAGGTTGCTTTTTATTTGAATTAAAGAAAGTTTAAATGCCTTTTTTTTCATTTGTTGACAGGAAAATGTGGTCATACTTACAAAGCCACTTGAGGCCCTGAAACACGAAGATTGTTGATAGGTGTTAGAGGTTGCCTCATAAAATTTATTACAGTAAATACTAAAGAATAATTTGTAGTTATGTTATTGATAAGCCAACTGAAAAATGTTTTTTAGGCAATTTTTTTTTTTGTTTAGGCCTTGATACCTTTTTCCCAAGTTGTATTGTCTCTCAGACTTCTTAGTTTCTAAGCTGAAAACTTCAGTTGAGGTTAGCTTTGTAACTACAAGAAAAATGGGAAATTGTTTTGTTTTGTTTGGATTTCCGTAAATTCAACTTAAGGACACTTATTTTTTTAGAATGTGTGCTCTATCTTTTTGTTCCTAAAGGCATATTTTCAGCAATTTGGCTTAACCCTGTGTCTTATTGGGGTGGAATTCTTTATTTTGGCTTGATATATGGAGGCTTTCAGAGTATGTGTGGGTTAGTGTCTGACTGTGCACTGGAAACATAATCTTTTTGTCAGGTGGTTTCTAGTTCAATGAAAAACTCTGGTTGGAGGTTTTTTTTGTGTATGGTAACCAGTTCAGTAACTTCTGATCAATAGCTCAGGCTTTCAGTATGAATAACTGTCCTTTTCATTAAAAAAAATTTTAAAAAGTAATTAAAAGACAACACAGCTATGTAACCTGGATGTTTCTATGGCAGTATCAGTATTTTGATAGGAATGGTTGGACTCGATGATCCGGTGGGTCTCTTCCAGCCTGGTGATTCTATGATTCTATGATCAGAAAAAGTCTAACGCAAGGATAATCTCAAAATAAGTGATAAGTGTTCTGTGCTCTTTTTCATTCAGAGGACAGGAAAGGTGAAGGATAATCAAATTACTTAGGTTGCGGTATATTATTCTACAGCTTCTCAAAATCCTGTTAAGTTGATTTGTCTTGCTAAAATAAAAATAGTATCTAGTTATCTCTCTTGTTAAGGAGTGTTTTGATGCAAGGAATGATAGATTTTTCTTTTCGTCATAGCGGAAAGCTAAAGAGCAGAACAAGCTTTCATGTTCTTATAAATAGTCATTCAGTGCGGACAGAGGAAGAAGCTTAGATACTAATCAGCAAAAAGGCAAGTTCACAACTACATATTACATTGTATTTTCAATAACAATTAGAAGAGTTTAGACAACGAGATAAAGCTGATGAGAGACCAACACAAAGTTACAGTAATTCATGTAGACAAGACTTTTATTGGGTTCAGTTCATGTAAAATATGGCCTCTATTCTAACTGCTTTATAATTAAAATAACATTCAAAGTAGAAATTCAGATTAATTTTTCCATGTGAACTTTGAAATTACAATTGGGCTTTTTTATGATTTGTAGACAAGTGGTGTGCTTCGTGGGTACCGTAATAGTTAACACCTGTTTCAACTGTTTTATATTTGTATTGGATAGAACCTCGGCAATCCAATATATCTTTAAAAGCTAAAACTTGATATAAAATATTTCATGGTATGGAAGAAATTATAATAAACAGAGTCCAGCTTAAAATATAAAATGCTTATTATGCACATTTACATAGTCTTTTGTCTCTGTTTCTGAAACCAATGTTACCATTTAATGTGAAAATAAACCTAGTTTTTGTGAAGGTCAGGTAAGTGATTACTCAATACCATAAAATAAATACTGTTTCTAAGAAAACAGTATTTCCCGAGTAGCAGAGGTTGGCAGAAATGGATAACTTTGGCAGTCAGAAGTTTGTGTGCTGTATTAATTACCATCTGGTTTGTGGCTTCTCTCAAATCTGCTCTGGGGTTGGGGGCCATCGGCAGAAGGGTGGAGTGGTCTCCTGAGGTGGGTAACCAGGTGTGGCTTTCCAGAGCTTGTCTGGAAATCCTGTCAAAGCACCGATGGTTTCCTTTTTCTCATTAGAGACACTAAATAGCTGTCACTGTACACAATTGGTTGAGTTCAAGGAGTGCTTTCATTGACTTGGTAGCACTTCTGCTGAAAAACACACTTAAAGTTAACTGCTGGTGTCCTACTCGGGTCATATTTGTTGTGTCTGGTCCTGCTGGTGGAAGAGACTCGGGTTCTGGAGGAGACTTACAAAAAGATAATTTTGTTTTCTACTCCATCTTGAAGCTTTGGTTGCCTGTGCACCTTCAGCTGGCATAGGCCAGAGCTGCCAGCTGAGCGAGCCCCAAGATCTCCTTCCATCCACCCTTCCAGCTGGGGAAGACCAGGGGTGACTATTGCAGTAAAACCTACTTTTTCTGCCAACTATAAAACTAGACCTGGTCACGGCTGTGGCTGCACAGACAGCTTGTGACATCAAGGAAAGGAGAGCAGCACAAGGTGAAAGTGAGCAGCAAAGGCTTTTTCTTCTGATGGCTGAAAGTGTTCTTATAAAAATGTCTGTTTTCCACAAGTAACTACTTCTATAAAAACATTCCCACAGCAACTGAGGATAGTGGGGCTCTAGTGGCTTGTGTCTGTAGGATGAAAGTTTTATAAGTGTTTTTTAATCATTATTTGAAGTGGAATTTAGCAAGCCATTAAATAACTGAACTCTACTCGTTGACATAATACTTCCTAAATAGAGATTAAGGATCGTAATACAGTAAATGTAGGCATTAGAATCATAGAATCACCATGTTGGAAGAGACCCACCGGCTCATCGAGTCCAACCATTCCCAGCAATCTCTAAACCATGCCCCTCGGCACCTCATCCACCCACACCTTAAACACCTCCAGGGAAGGCGAGTCAACCACCTCCCTGGGTGTCACTTCTTAATGTTGTTTGTACTGGTAAGGTGTTTTGAAATCATCAATTCTGTTTGCAAAGTCAGAAGATGCAAAACTCGAGTCTATTAAAAACTGAAGGCTTATTTCAAATTTAATGAAATTTGTGGGTCTGGATTATGCTTGCCATACAGCACAGGTACACCACTGCTGGCCCTCTTCACCCCCCATGAAGGGCCTGTTATTCTCTTGTGTCTTTGAGAACTTGAGAACGCAGGGCTTTTTGAAGAAAGCTGGGTTTCATATTAAAATTTTAATATTGTTAAGATTACTAAAATAATCTGTCAGGGTACATCCATCAGATGTAAATTTTGGGAGCTTCTCAATATAATATTTCAAAGATGAGATTTATTTTGACTGTTATTTGAGAGTCGAGGTTAATAATCTCATGATTTATTTAGGAAAAAATTGGATGTTAGGATATAATGACTTAGACTTTTCCTAAATAGAAATTAAAACTTGCTTTTTATCTCAGGTTATCTGACATAGAGAAGTGGGTAGTGGTCTCTTCTCCCCAGTGATAGGTGATGGGAAGAGAGGGAGTGGCCTCGAGTTGCACTAGGGGAGGTTCAGACTGGACATTAGGAATAATTTCTTCACTGGAAGGGTTATCAGGCACTGGAACAGCTGCCCAGGGAGGTGATTGAGTCACTATTCGTGGAGGTGTTTAAAAGACAGGTGGATGAAGTGCTTAGGAATATGGTTTAGTCGTGGACGGATACGGTTGGGCTTGATGATCTCAAAGGTCTTTTCCAACCTAGTGACTCCGTGATTCTGTGATTTGAGGTGAACCTCAATGGCTTACGGAACTGCAACTCATTGTACTGAACGTTGTAAATAGTTTCCACTTTTAATGACTTGTGCATAAATTTTATAACTCTGGAATGCTTCTTTTGCTCATTTCCCTGCCTTTTGATAGATACCATGAGCCTGACAAATGAGTTATCATAAAGCATACCTTACATATTAAAAAGCTATAATGAAAGACTATATAGTATGATGTAACAACTAAAACAATTGATTAACAGAAGATTTTTTTTTTACAGTGCTGTTTCCTCCAACTTTACTATTCTCTATACTCTTTTTTCCCCCCACTCTGTGAACCCAGTTTAGGATATTCTTATTCCCTCTCGTCTTCCACATTTTGTCTGTGTTTGTTGGAGTCCATCTGTTGTGCCATACAGATGTTGGTGGGGCCAAGCTATAAATCAAGTCACCAGAGTGATTCAGCTTAAAAATAAATCTACAATAAAAAGCTTGGAATTTGCTATGTCAGCTTTCTTTTTAAATGTCCTGCTGAGCATTACTGCTATTATCTAAGCCATTGCTTGTTTGTGTTCACTTTGGAAATCATTTATTTGCAGCTGGAACAAAATCTGTCCTCAAAACTGCAGCTTCAGCCTCACATCTGTCATATGCTCATCTCCGATTTATCTCCTGTACCCTCTGATTAAAAGCACACTGGTCCCATGTTTCAGTTGAAATAGTGTGGTGGTA
Organism: Piaya cayana; assembly: GCA_013389865.1. NCBI lineage: Eukaryota > Metazoa > Chordata > Aves > Cuculiformes > Coccyzidae > Piaya > Piaya cayana. Next base: position 63,902 of record WAAB01009560.1, read on the forward strand.
CTAATTTTCCAAGTATTTCATAGCTATTACTGAGTTACTGGAAAACTTGTAGAACAACATGTGTCTGTGAAGTGGCTGCTGACTAAAGAGAGTTGTGTTTTTCTGCTGCTGTCTGTAGCTTGAACTGAAGTTTTCCCCATATTTTTTAATTTCTCTTCTGCTTCCAGAAAATCTTGTTCTGGTGAAACTTGCACCAGTTTTCTCTTAGAAGGCACTCGTGGGTTTTGAGGGCAAGGAGGTTTTTGTTTACTTCTTAGATTTGTGGAATTAAGCAGTCTGGAATTGCTCTGCAGCGAGGTGACTGCTGGGTGGGCTTCGTTCACTGCCTCTTCTCTGACTGTGCTAGAATTAAATAACATGAACTTATGAACTGTATTGGATAAAACTTTATAGCGTACACCTTCTCCATGGTATTGAACTGTAGTTATTGATACTTTGAGGAGACGATTTCAAATGTAATGGTATTGCTTCCTTTCGGGTAGTAAAAGGTGTCTCATGCCTCTAGCCTCTATCTGCTTGGTTGCATTTTTTTCTTATATTGCATTAGCTGAATCAGTGTCAACCTAAGAGTCTGGGATTGCTTGTGTCATCAGAAGAGCATGGAGAACTAAGCACCTGAAACGGTTTTGAAGCTAGGGGGGTGAGGGCAGGATGAGCTAAAGGTTTGATTTGTGTGTGAGAAATACAGAAAAATCAAAGTGACAATGAATTTCTTCAGCAATCCAGTACTGTTCAGAAAACTGTTATTGTTCCATTTAGAAGTGTCCATTTCTCGAGGGAAACGGACATTCTCCTTTTAATAATTAGTTTGACCTCTTGATGTTTTGAATTGGTTGCTACATCTTGGTTCTGTGATTTTGTGATAGATAAGCTACAACATAAGCTATATGCAGTGATACCATTTTAAGTGTAATCTTTTATTGTAAACAAATATACAATTATAGGTTTAAATACATGTGGGAGGAAATCCAGACCTTGCTCTTGAAGTCACTGAATTATATGATAACTTTTAAGTACCCAAGCCTAACAAGCTCCTCTTTGATCACAGTCACCAAGCCCTGCCACTTTTAGCCTCGTATCATCTTGAACATTGTTCTCAAATGTTTAAATGGGCTTGTGCCTCTGGTTTGTACAGTAGCACTATTTCCAATGTAATTATCTAAGGTTGCCTTTTTTCCCTCTCTCAGCTGGTTTGAATGTAGAAGCTCATAAACATGGGCTGGTGTAAAGCATGTTGCAAAATTTTACTGGATAACAGGAAACTGAGAGGAATATTTAAGAGCACTAATAATTGTATAGATTTTTGTGGCACTTTCTCACATACCTGTAGCTCCATATTTCACTTCAATTAAAAAATTTCAGAATAAAGGCAAAATATTCTTAACAAGCTTCTGGCTCGCCATAACGTTTATTCCTGTTTTAGTTTTAATTTAGATTCTCGATATAGCAAATCTTGTGCCCTCTTAGCTTTCTTTTGATCCTCCTAGTGGTAGAATTACATGGCATTACATGTATGCAGTGTGAATAAATCATTAGTCTTATACAGCCATATTTACTTTGTAACTAAAGCATGTCTCAGTATATTGTAGCTTTAGTATGAAAATACAAATATCTGCTTAGAACCCATCCTTAGGAAGGGTCTTGCAAAAGGTCATTCTGGGTGTTAGTTGTTGACAGATGTTTACTGAATGAGAAAAAAAATTACCCAGAGTTACAATTTCACAGTAGTGTGCACTCATTTATGATTTCTATATGTAAACCTGTAATTTTTTCCTGTGTATTTAGTAACCAGATCCTGCTTTTGTTTTACAGCTGCTGCAGAGGGCAAAGGGAAAAGTGGGGAAGACTTTTTTCAGAAGGTAAGAAAGAGATTTTAATTCTATAACATTATTTGACTAGAGGAAAAAATTATGTCTGTTGCTCATTCATGAGATCAGCTAAATAAACCTAATGTGCCATTTCCACTGTATTGATCAAATCTTATAAAAATGTTTGTAATTTAATGCCTACTAACCATCAGCAGTGCATGGCATGCGATGAGAAGTACGGTCTCTGGTGTACACTGCTGTCATTCATGCACAACAACTTCATTTTTCTTTAACTGAAAATGGCAAAATATGCATTATGAAAGTATTTGGCTTAATAGCAGGAGGTTGATCCAAAAGTTGCTGTGAGGTGATCTTAAGATTCTTTTTTTTTATGTCTATGAGTAAATGCTATATCCTGTTATTGAAAAAGTAACATGAAATTTATTGTGATATCATTCAAAGCATAAATACTTGGTTGAGAAATGCGAAGGGCTTTTAAGACAGCAATGCACAGTCCACAGAGTGATTCAATAAAGTTTGTGGTTACACAGAGGCACGGAAGGACTGGAAAACTAGTTCTGCAGCAAGTAAACTACAGAGAAACATAGAATCATACAATAACCAGGTTGGAAGAGACCCACTGGATCACCAAGTCCAACCATTCCCACCAACCTCTAAACCATGTCCCTCAGTACTTCGTCTACCTGTCCCTTAAACACCTCCAGGGAAGGTGAATCAACCACCTCCCTGGGCAGCCTCTTCCAGTGCCCAATGACCCTTTCTGTGAAAAATATTTTCCTGATGTCCAGCCTAAACCTCCCCTGGTGGAGCTTGAGGCCATTCCCTCTTGTCCTGTCCCCTGTCACTTGGGAGAAGAGGCCAGCACCCTCCTCTCCACAACCTCCTTTCAGGTAGTTGTAGA
>WAAB01009560.1:66708-80924 GCA_013389865.1 Piaya cayana
GACTTCTCCCAGTCTGTAGCTCTGCTCAGGGTTGTTGTGCCCCAAGTGCAGGACCCGGTATTTGGCCTTGTTAAACCTCACACCCAGCAGTCCAGCCTGTTTAGATCCCTTTGGAGCCTCGCTACCCTCCAGCAGATCCACACTTCCACCCAGCTTAGTGTCATCTGCAAACTTGCTCGATGCCTTCATCCAGGTCATTGATAAATAATTTTTTAATTTAAATTTAAATTGATTAAAAATTGATAATTGTAAGGTATCATGTAGTACCAAAAAAAAGAAAAAATACTGATTTGAAATTAATAGGGGAGTGAGTTGTGGTAGAACCTCAAGTATGTAAAGAAAGGTGAACTACTTATGCATATTGATATTAGCTGTAGTGCTTATTCTGGAATTAGTATATTATCACACTCATGCTTCATTATTACATAGGCATAATGTGGATGCTGTGATAGGTTAAAGCTGTTCTTTTCTGACTGGCGTTGTTCTTACAGCCTCAGCAGCTCTATAATCTGGATGATTGTCGTTTCCAAGTACATACACATTATACTACAACTAATAAAAACAGATGGAAAGAATCATCTTTGCAATTTTTCTTTTGTTCAAAAAAATCTTTGGACAGTTGCTCATGGCTTACTCACCATCTCGGTCTGTGCAATTTCCTTTAATGAGAGTTAAGCTTTTTCCTTTCTCATGTGAAATGAACAAGACAGTTTCTAAAGGTAAAGTGAAGACTTTCTTCATGTGTTTCAGGTTGTGTAGGGAGGAAGAAAGTGATTTGTAGCATTAGAAACACATTGCAAACTAAGGCGGCAAGATACTTCGGGAAATTAATATAAATGCAAAGCCATAGTAAATGATTTTTTTAAAAATAGTTTTGAAATGAGACTTTCTTCAGGGCATTATTGGTAGGATTTTGAGTGGAATGGGGAGGCCAAGTGCATCATGTAAGAGGCGCATCAAGAACTGAGGGTGTCATTTGCATAAATAATGCCACGTATAGTATTTTCTGACAAACTCTACACTCAGTATGCTGAAGTTCTTGTTGGGTGGAAGGGATGTGTGTGGTGAAGGAAGTCTTCATACGAATGCTGAAGTGACAGGAGTTACAAGGCAGAGATTGGAGAAGGTGATTCCATATGTTAAGACATGCAGGCAAAGAGAGAGGAGAGAGAAGGCCAGTACTGGAGGGAGTGAGACAATGCTGACTTCTTGCCGGTGTCTTGGTTAAGTGGCTGCTGGGTCTTGCTTGGTAGCTGGTCAGTGGGGGAGAGCTCTCAGTTCTTTTAGCCTTGCCCTCAGGAGGAACAGAAGTTGCTCATATGCTCTCCAACCCAGCCTGGATTGCTAAGCAACATAGTGTTCTCTAATGAATCTGTCATGCTTTTAAAGGAAGTTAATGCAACTTTTTGGTGCTAACTAGTTTTCGACTGGTCTTCAAATGTGTGAGCAAGCAGTATTACTTGCATTTTCATAATCAGGCAGACACTGTGGATATGAACTAGTCCTATCAACTTTTTGCTTATGATATTAAATAATAACAATTTGAATGTCAAAGTGCATTATTTCGCCGAGCATTTTAGTAGAAATAAGTACATGCTTTGCAGTTGTTGATGGAGTTATAGAATAAACCTCAGTTCTTAGCTGCAAGGGGCAAATTAAACTAGTGCTTCTGACCTGTCGTGGTAGGGCAGATCAGGTGGTGAAGTGCTCCTTCCTCTGCTCCTGAATTAAAGTGAAAAGTAGAGAAATGGTTTTTAGTAGTGTTACTTCTAAAAAATCTGAAGACTTCAGTATACTTTCTTTTAGTATTTCTACAATATAGCACTACCTCAAAGGGAGGAAAGCATAATAATGTATAATACAAATTTTTCAAAACAACTGGGAGTTGCTAATAATTTAGCAAGAAATAAGTAAATGTGATAGCTTTCTCTCTAGAGCTCTCTGATCTGCAGTTCAGTGGCAGGTAAGCTTAAATAAATACGGATAGGATTGCTGTCATATTACATGCTATTTATGTTAAAGATCTTTGTAGACCTTGCTCTGTATATTTTTGTCCTAATTTATTCCATGAGAGTAATACATAATATGAAGTTTTTACTTGTTCTTGAGCCAAAGCCCGTTTCCAGTTGATGGTGGAATTTTTCCATTGAGTTCCGTAACATCTGGTTCACGCCTCACAGGCAAGCAAGGCCCTTCCCAGACAAAGCCAGGACATTGTTCCAAGAAACATATAATTTATGTAGCACTATAGATATGCATGGCACTCTTATATAAAATGTAAGAAGGTGGTTGGTCTCTGCCCTGAAGAATTAATAATCCAAAACAGATGAGGGCTGGCTATGTGGACAACACGGAATTTAATGCATCATCTCTGCTTTTAATTCTTGCTTGAAGGAGTCTTTTTTTTTTTTTCTTAAACACTTGGAAATCTTAGTGCTGATGATAACCTTTCTTTCTGAAATTTCTCAGGGCTGGAGTTAACAACTAGCCTTAATCATGAGACTGTCGACAGTATGGGGGGAGAGAGGTGAAGGTTGTATGTTTAGTAGAAGTTGGGTGGAGGTTTTGGGATAACGTGGGGCTGCGTGTTCAGAGGTAGTGACTGGAAGTGATGCAAATGTAGCCCTCTGCCCAGTGCTTAACTCTAGCTCAGATGGGAAGCAGCTAATTTCCGCATAATTCGTGCATTAGTCATGGGCTTTTGGAGTGTTTCTGAAGGGGCTCCTCAGCTCTTCCTTTCCTGCTTTCAGCAGTTCATTTGCAGAATTTGGTTTTATGGAAAGCACAATATGCTACCAAGCAGCTCTAACTTCTGGGGTTTATTTTCCTGAATGTTTGAGATTATTTAGGTTTTGTGGGGAACTTTTTTACTGTGATGGCTTTGGGTTTTAGTTTAATCAAATAGAAATGGTGTTTATCGGAATAAATTCATTTGCACAGTTGCAGACACTTAAGTTTTTTTTTAGGGTACCACTGGAGTTAGGCAAAATGTGTTTAGATGCTCGTGCTTCTCTTGGCTGCAGACTCTGTTGTTGCCTGAAGAGTGTGTAATAACGCTTGGAAGTCTGAAGATGCAAATGAGCAAATGTTGTATGTGTCTACTAAAATATCATCTGTTCACTGCTAGAAACTTATGAGTGTAAAGGAAGACTAGGTGGTTTTTTCCCCCTTTCCTAACTTGCAACATATTTAATCTGTAGCTTTTTATTTCATTACATGAGCAGCTTTAAAAGGTACTGAGAGTATTTTGGAAGCAATACTTGGAGAAACCATCCTTTAAAATGAGTTGCTCTTTCAGTATAGTTATTGGAAGCAGTAGCAGTTAGAGATTTTTAAAATATTAGAAACGAAGCAAGACATTGCAATTATTTGAAGATGTGAAAAATAGCTGTATCTAATTGCATCTTTCATCACTGTTCTGTAGACAGAATTTATTAAGGACTGGATATTACCTTTTATTTGTTTAGGAAGGTCTGGCAGCACAGGCAGTGAGGAAGCTGCCTCAAGCCTTGTTTGTTTATCTAAGACAGTATAAGAGCTTGTTTTGCAACTTCCTGTGTTTTCACTCATATCTTTTAAAAAATATTTGTTAGGTTGTTCTGGGGCAAAACTTCTAATCATGCATAAGTATTCTGCATAATGATACAGTGGTTTTTGTGTATATGTGAATGCTTTCTTAAGTATAGGCAGTAAATACTGGTACAAATAAAGTTAAATAAATAAAAATCTATTTTCTCTCTGCATTATATCAGGCTGAAAGTTGGTTGGTATTCCTTTTTAATCTCTGAACGTGAAGCATGTCTGTAGGGCTTCAAATGTGAATGGCTTAGGGCGTTTTCAGGCATAAAAACTATTAATCATTGACCTGACACTAAGATGAAGGGCTTTCCATGTGTCTTCATCTATGACTTCTCTCAAACTGCCTATTTATATCTATAGTTTCCCTAAGGCTATATTCCCATTTCCAATGGCAACTACTTAGTTATTAGTTTCTTCATTGACATTTATCTTTCCAGTGAGACATAGTAAGTTCATGTTGATTATGTATTATCATGGATTTTGTCTCTGTTTCAACCGCAGGAGCAGTTTTGAATTGCAGAAACTGGTTCCATACCTTTCACTTTTTCTGGGTAGAGATCAATAGGACCTGCAATAGCATTAAAGTAACCTCTTGATGTAGAGTTTGGCTCACAGCATGTGACAGGGATATATTAAGGCCATACATTTCCAGAATTTGCTTGAAATGCTTGGCTGTGCTAGGGTGTGATGGGAACACTGGCATGTGCTTCTCATTTACATTGAGGTTCCTCTGATTTAGCTTCTTGGGAAGAGGAAGCAACTGCTTGGAGAGGGTGGTATGGATTAGAGAGTTGAGAAAAGGCCGTCGGCATTCACAGGGTATCTTGAGATTGTGAGGTTTGTCTCCCTTTTGCCAAAACCACACCCAGTGGAAAGACTACAATTGTTTAGGTTGGATCTGTTTCTCTAAAAAGGTAAATCAAGAGTGCTTACTTAACTTTTTGCTTAGTTCAGGCAGAGCGAAGTAGTGGGAAGGCTTCATTCTTGTGGAAAAACTGCATTAATCATGTCTCTTAGTACAACCATCATTCTGTTAAAGGAACGGAGTAATTACAAGGTTGGGATTTTTTTTCGTCTTTTGTTTCTTCTATATTGCGTTTGCTATAACGGGGACAATCTTGAGAGTTTTTACCTGTAATATGGAAATGGTCTTTGGACCTAATCCTCTAAGTGTCCACTGCAGGTAGAAGTCCTAAAACAGCAACTGTCCTTGTAGAATAGCTTGTGAATAATTTCCTTGGCCAGAAACAGTAGGGATTTTGATCCCGTGGTATTATACTGAGTGACTCTCTAGATCACTGCTTGGAACACAGTCTTAAGTTCCAAGTAAATCGGGGGTTTAGTTGACGAAGTCCCGTTTTGTGCCATCTTATTGCTACACTTAACATTTTGTGTTTACGCTTGCACGTGAGCTGTCAGTATCAACAACCTAAACTCAGAACAAACTCATTGAAGTGTTTTCTATGCTTTACAGTTTTAAATCTTACTCTGCATGCCAGATAGTTTTTCTGCCAAGCAGAAGCAAAAACTACAGCCTCTAAATTAGCATTTTCGTCTGGAATGTATGGGTGCCTTGGGGCCATCTGCCACTGCCCCTACTCCGAAAGAGCCCCTCACCCCTACCTGGAGAAAGACAGCATTGATTCTGTGGAGTCAGATGTACTGTAATGCCTTCTCTTTGATTAGTAGTTGTAATATGAACAGTGAATTCTAGTTCTGAATTTCATGTGTAAGACCACCTAGGGGAATAGCAACCACAACAGGATTTGGGATGGGAATCTATTGCTATATGCTGAATGTAGCCCAGACTTGTGAGAGCGCTGTGAGTTTGCTCTGCTCTTTAGGTTTGGTTTTGTCTGTTTTGACTTATCCTGTGCTCTGTATCTCCTCTCCAAACCCAGTAGTCCTTGATGGCACACGATTGATGTGTTCTGGCATCACAAGCACTTATTCTGGCCTCACCTGTTTTAGAAGCTGAATTCACACTATCAGTTCTTAAGTAAATTTGCACATTTCCTTTTTGTGTCTTCTTCTTCCTTCCTATCATTGTTGTTCTGCCTTCTCCTCTCCCTCAACCACCAAAACCAACTATTAAGTGTAATACACCTTCTGGTTCCAGCTGTACCTATTGTTCTGTTGTTTTAATATTAACAATTTCACTCTTACCTGTTTTTCCTTTTACTGCGAATAAGAACTGAGGCAGAAATAGCCAAGATGCACAAATCCCAAAGGTGGAAAGATCAGAAATAGATAACTTAACAACACTAAATATAAAGAATGCTACCTTCATTTAGTGTGCTTGTTTTAAATGAAGGAGCGTCTGTTTGATATGTTGCTCTTTTTCATCTACTGCATGTAAAATACTTTCTTTGAATTCTGAAAAGCCTTTGGGCTAGTTTTGGTTGGTTGTTTTGTTGCGTTCAGGGCATTCCAGGTTCCATCCAAAATCAGCTAAACAAAAATTATAACCTAAGAAAAAATATTTTCTTGCTTTCTTAATGTAAAAACTCCCCAAAGTGGTAAGACTATAACATTTTCAAGCTGGAATAGAAGGAAGTTGAAAGTTTTGCTTCCAGCTGCCTTACAGCTAAATGCTTTTTTTTTCTTGAAAGCCATGTGATTTGTGACTGGAGTAATTTTTTTTCAGGGTCAGGGCATGGTCTTATTTGTTTTGTTTGTATCTTCCAGTATCTTGTGTCATCTTCTGTATGTATTCCACTGACAATAGCTTACATATTTTGGCTACATAAATACTACAGTTTCTCTTGGGGAAATTGGAGGAAGGGGAGGTGTAGATAGAAAATGTTTTAGTTCCCCTCATTTTGAGAAGAAGCCTGAGATTATTCTCAGGCTGTGTAGCATAACATTGCATTTTCACCGATTAAATTATTCCCTTGCAACATGCACTTGAGATGTTTATGGAATGAATCCAAATTTGTTTCAGGGGAAGAAAAAAAAATCCTGGCACTTATAATTGCCTGAGTTAGAATGGTAAAAAAGGACTAAAAGTTGATGCAGCAGAGAACCAAACTATGCAGAATTTTACTGTAACGTAAGTTTCAACATTAACTTTACTACAAAGTTTACCCTTGAAGATAAAAACTGTTTCTTGATTTCTAGAGCTTTGTGACACTCCTGCTGTTAAATACAATACATAAACAAGGAAATAAATACAATAAATAGTTTTGAAAGCAAACAATTACATAGTTTAAACTCTTATTAATGATTCATGTGAAACCCCTGATTTCACAAAAGTAAAACCAGAATTTACTTTAGTTTGCAGACTTTTTAGGCAGCTAAAATTCCCAAATTATATTATGGGTAAGATAAATTATTTTCACTGGTGAGAAAATAAGTGCTGCAGCAAGAACTATTTTATTTTTTTTCCTAAATAAAATATGGTTTTCAAAATGGTGGAAAAGATTGTTTTTGCAATTAGATTGGAATTTATAATGAAGTTTACCCCTTGGAGTTGAAAGCCAGCACATACACTGAGTATTGTTATGCTTCATTTAACTGAATCCAGACTTCTTTTAACCTAGCTGCCTAAGACAAGAGATAAGTTTATCTTTGTAGTGACCAAACTGAGTAATCTTTTTGGTTTAATGTGGTGATTTTTAGGATTGCATTCTCTGAAGAGCTTAAGAATATTAAGTGGGCAAATCTCAGTGACTGGCAGTCAGACTTCTTTTGCTTTGAAGATATCATATGCAGCTTTCTCTTATGTCCTCAGAATGTGTGCATCTCTGAAGTTCTGGAGTTTCATTTTGTTCTGGTTTAGCATCAGAAATGAGGATTTAATTTCTTTAGACAGAAATCTCCCAACTTTATTGAAAGGGTAAAGGAATGATCAGATGCAATTCTTGTCTGGAATGACATTCATTCTCTTTCTTTGTCTCTTTTATTGTGGTTCCTTTTGTGTTGTATCATCTTTAATTCAGTCCTGCACCATTCTTTGTTTTTTAGCATCTACTTTCTCCTTTTAGCTAATGCCTTCCTATTTTCTGTGTATTTCATAGAATCATAGAATAACCAGGTTGGAAGAGACCCACTGGATCATCGAGTCCAACCATTCCTATCAAACACTAAACCATGTCCCTCAGGACCTTGNCTCCAGAGCCTCAACTTCCTTCTTGTGGTGAGGGACCCAGAACTGAACACAGGATTCGAGGTGCGGTCTCACCAGTGCCGAGTACAGAGGGAGAATAACCTCCTTGGACCTGCTGTTTCATTGCCTGTTGAACAATTAAGAATAAACCTAGCCCAAAGCACTCTCTCAGACACAAATGAATTCCTTGAAGTAATTTTTTGGTTTTCTTCCCCCTCATCTGGATTGGAAAATTATGAAAAGTATCTGTATGTTGCTGATAGAATTTCACCTTACTGGAAATGTCTTATTTCAGCTGTAACTTATTATCCAATAGTTGCTGAAACAGATAAAACCTAGTGTACTGAAGTGTGGTTGACACTTTCAGTTTTTCCACATGGTGTTCTGATCTGGAAGCTGTTGTGGTGTGCTCGGGATTTGGATGTCGAAGATAAGAATTAAGAACTGTTAGAGAAGTCTGTCTTAGTTCTGAATTCTGCTGTTACAGAAAACTTACTGGTTTGGAGCTGTTTTATTAACGCATTCACATTCTTTTTGGAAGTGGATTTTCTAATTATTTTGGAATTTATTTTTTTGTTGTTATTGTTTGCAGATGACTACAAGTCCTAAAATGTAGTCCTTTGCTTAGTTATCCCTCCTCCCCCCCTCCATTTTGGTGAGCTGATTTTTTTTTTTTGTTGGTGTCCACTTTGTTTCTTGTATCAGCAATCAAAAGAGCATGATTTTTTTTTCTTAGTCCTTCTGAGGAACTTGAACAAATATTCTTTTTTGCCCTTTTTTTTTTTTTTTTNTTTTTTTTTTTTTTGCTTCCTCCTTTTCCTTTTCTGCCTCTTTAAGGAAATGAAATGTTCTTTCAGGCTTCTCCTGAGAGGGCACAGGTAACAGTGCCCAAAGTTTGAGCAAAGGAAAAATCAACCAGATACAAGGAAAAAATGGTCACTAAAGGTGGTCACCTACTGGAATAAGTATGCAGAGAGGCAGTGGAATCTTCTTTCTTTGAGGTTACGAGAGCTTGATGGGCAAGGCCTCTGAACAACCTGACCTAACTTTGGACTGGAGCATCAGGTTGGACTTAAATGGTGTCCAGAGGTCCCTTTCTTCCAGACTTGTTCTGTGATTCTGGGACCTCTTAGTCAAACTGAGCAAACTGATCGCTTTTCATCGCTTTTATAATAAGCTACTGTGGTTTTCAAAGGAGTGAGGACCCGTTTGCTTTTTGCTGTACAAACTCTTGTTGATGTGTTAGGAGACTAGTACAGTTTGTTCCAGGTGAAAATTCATCAGGGCTTTCTATAATCAACATCTCTCAATATCTTGTCTGATGCAGCCTAGCGTGGTATTTAATAGATGCATTTTCATGGTATTCTACAACCGTCTTGTCATGGACTAATATGGACAGATCTTCCTTGCTTCTTCAAGTCTAAATGATGATGAGATATTCTCTTCTTACTCATTATGATCAGGTACTCTTATCTCTCAAGTGTAATGAAAAGTATGATCTCATCATACTTGCTGATAGGGTCTCGATATGAAGAGCAGTCCTTTTAGTCTCAGTAGACATGCCCAGGATTTCTTAGAACTGAATTTCAATTCATATATGTGAAGACTTCAGTGTCATTCCATTCCTCTCCTGTGTTCTAATACTAAATGTGTTAGTGCTGCACTGTAAGTCTGTGTCAGCGTTAAATTTCGTTATAATATGCCATTGGCTAGTGGACTTACTAAAACAAAAAGGTGGCAACAGAATAAGAATCTACACTGAGCCATATGACTACATGGATTTCAAAATATATATTTGTGTGTGTGTAGGGCTTTTTAAAACCATGTTGGCTTGCTGGACATTTACAGGTAGGTTTTGCACTGAGTGCTGGCAAATGCTGATTTATTTCTTCTCTGAGCTGCTAAACCAAGGAGTAAAATTTTTGAAGTCTAGCTAAGCCTGCAAGGAAAAGTTGCTTTCAGGTAAACATAAGGCAAAAATACCCCAAACCTGTGAAGGCAAACAGATTTATCAATTTATGGAGACTTAAAAGGACTTGATTGGAATTTGACAACCTTCATTTAGAAGCCATTTTAAGATAACTAAAAATATTTTTATCAAATTGTCAAGTTTTCAAATTCCCTCTGAGATGGCCCTAAAGCATATGTAGCAAGTAGTGGTCACTTGAACTTCATGGGAACTGTTGAACATCTTGGTTTGTTCTTTTCTAGTCTTCTAAATGATTAGAACTCTGCTCTACCTACCACGAGACAAAATTTCTTCTCAAGAAAACCAGAAAACTAATTGATGTTTTGTGCTATTTATAAGTAATAATACTAAACAGATTTAGAAATGGTAAACATGATATTTTCAAAAAGTGACCTTTTGCCTTTGTAGTAGAACAGTAAAAACATAGTTTTTCATGAAAGCTTTCTTTTTAACAGATTATGGAAGAAACAAATACACAGATCGCTTGGCCATCAAAGTTGAAGATTGGAGCAAAATCGAAAAAAGGTATTTGTTTTGTTCTTTTTATGGAGTGAGGTAAGTTGTGAGAGTAGAAAAAACAACAAACAGATCTGTCTGTAGTCTCCATATCAATACTGGACACCTGAAATATTTTTATTTCAGTCTGTTGGGTTTATATCTTGTCAAAGCTATCTCAGTGTTGCACATTTGATGTACAAACCCATTTCAAGTAACTTGCACTTTTGCAAGTATTTTATTAATACTGTTGTACTTACTGTCTTTCATGCGAGCTTTCTTATGTATAGTTCTGTGTCTAATCTGAAAGTTTCTTTATTTTACAGCAGCCAAAACCAGTTAGTTTTTCTGGCAATGTTGTAGATGAGAGGGTGTTTTATAGGGGGTTTGGTTTGTTTCTGTGGAATGCAAAGATGTGTTTTGGTCAAGCCCAGCTGAACATGATGAGTATATATTGGTCTGTGACAGAGACAGTCTGCATGCTTTTTTGATTTCTTTAAGAAACCTGAGTAGAGCTGTTTCTTAGGAATGGCCAATATTATGTGTCATAAATTGTTTCTGTGGAAAGTACAATCCATTAACATGAACCAAGTATACAATCTGGAACATCTTTTTTAAAGAAGCCTTCTAGTTTTGTTCTTGGAAGAATCATAGCTGTGACTGTTGGGAATGATTTCCAAGATTGCATGGATTTCTCTTCAGGCTGCTACTTACTGAAAATCAAGACAATGGAGTTCATATAATTTCCCTGTGCGTCATATTTATAAGAATGTATAGGTGGAGGTGTTGGCTAACGACCTTTGTAAATGAAGGAGGTCTCATGGGAATAAAAATAATCCCTTTATGAAAGGTGTAGGATTAGTNTAATGAAAGCAATACTTGATTCTTCTGCATGAAAAGTAAAGTTGGGAATGATTTCCAAGATTGCATGGATTTCTCTTCAGGCTGCTACTTACTGAAAATCAAGACAATGGAGTTCATATAATTTCCCTGTGCGTCATATTTATAAGAATGTATAGGTGGAGGTGTTGGCTAACGACCTTTGTAAATGAAGGAGGTCTCATGGGAATAAAAATAATCCCTTTATGAAAGGTGTAGGATTAGTAACACTTCTGTGGTGTAAGGTGAGAGTCAGTCTTGGGTACTTCCCACATGGTATTGAAGGACAAATTGATTTAAGTTTTTTTTTCCGCTCACTTGCATGGAAAAAGTGTCTCGCTTGAGAGGGGAAAAGCAGGGAAGGAATTCAGACTGGAAAAAAATGCAGGTGTCATGTGTCTGTATATACACATATGTGGAACTAATGTTTATAGTAATGTGAGAGTGACAAGGGCCCTGTGCAAAACTGTGCTTACCCATGTTGTTCTTTGTACTTTCTGCCTCAGGTGCTGTGACTTGATACACCACTAAAGCTCCTCAGGAAACTGAGGCAGGAGAGTTTGTTTTTCTTTTGAGGGTAAAAAAGAAATAAAGCAGTACCTGCACTTGTTTTCTTTCAAAATAGAATGAGGATAGTACTGAAGATGAAAGGTGCGGTTGAAAGGCCATGAAAAGAGGGGAAGAGGTAGCTGCTGGGATTCTGGATTGGTACTTAGAGATGCACCTTTACATGAAGATTATTTAACCTCTTTATTAGTGATCTCAGTGAGAAGATAATGTTAGATTTGTGGTGAAGCCCTGTCACTGTAGGGAATGGATTTGAATGCCAGGGGAAATAAAGGAGCTAAAAGTTATGAGCTGATGATAAAACTAAAAATTGAGGAGAGGGCACACGTAATACATCTAATACATCTGGGCGTAATGCATGCATCTGCAGTGGGATCCAATGTCCTGGAAAGTCTTTATACCAAAAAGAAACCTTAGGTAGTGCTGGGCTGCAAACTGGGCATTTTAGCAAAACTATATATTATTAAAATAATGTTTCAAATGGCTGTGGACTACAGGGTGGCTCTAGAGTGAAGACTTTGACTCTCTGGTTAGCTTTGCTTTGGCAAGTTGTGTGTATATATGTACACTTAAGAAAATAGCAAAACAAGCACAAGGATCCCTTTATCCTAGAGTTTTCTATTTCTTGTGAAATAGTGTAGTTTATATATTCTATTAAAGTTTGCTATCAACTGTTTGCAATTTGGTCACTTTCAATTTGCAGCTGTTTATATAGGGAAAATATTCTAAGCGTTTAACATACTCTCGCTTCACTTAATAATATTTTGTGGTGGAGACTAGAGTCTGCAAGAAATAACTGGCCAGCTCTCCAGGGGCTTGAACTCAGAACACTCTGTCTTTCCCTGTCTGCTTGGCTGGGAACAAAGTGCCTGATAAGCAGTCATTCAGTGAGAGAGAAGCAGTTACAGATGGACAAATTTGTACTCCAGCCGTACACTGTGCCCTGTCATAATCAAGTCATATCAGAATTTTCAAATAACTTTCCAGTATAATTTGCCTGAAGTTTCAGTAGCTTCACATTCTGTTGATGGATGTTGTGGCCTTCACTCATTCACAGCTTTCCTCCCAAGACACTGGGGGAAAAACAATCACTAGGAAGACATCTCTAGCTGCGCTGTTGTTTATGTCATGATTTTCAGCCTGTAATGAAATATTTAGCACTTAAAGTAGTGCTCTCACTGCTGTTACTAGTTTTTAGTTTGAGATCATTGGTACTAAATCAGAGAGCACAGTACATCTTTTTAATTACAACAAATAGGTATTGAAAATTGCAGACAAGGCATGGATGATAAGGTTCAGCAAGGACCTGAAGGTTAAATTCTGTACAAGACTCAGAATCTTTCAGTGATTTTGTGGGGAAAAAAATATTGTGTTGAAGCTGAAGCATTAGGAGTAGATGACCTACAAGCTGCCAAATTGTTTCTTTTCTGTTTTAAATGGATTACAACTTTGAAATTGATGATTGAAAAAATTCTGCATAAGAGTATCATGATAATTAATTAACTCAAACTGGATTAATATTTTCTGAATTTTTTTTAATTGCATGAAACTAGTGTCTGGATTTAGCATGTACAAAATTTTTAATATCTGCTATTTAAAGTATGGTTGGACTTGATGATCCAATGGGTCTCTTCCAACCTGGTGATTCTATGGTGGTGATTGTAGGATGAAATTGCTAAAATAGCTCTTTGCAAAGGCTAGAACTAAAAAAAAAATCAGTTATCAATTTTCAACAATTTCATAAAGAACAAAATAGGAATTTGCTGGCTTTAATGAAGACCAGATGCTGCAGTCTTGCTCTAGTGATGAAGGGTGATGGAGGTTAAAGTATTTTGAAATACATGTTCAGAAAACACACAAACAGATATAAATCTTGCAGTAGTATCTTTACACAATCCATTTGTTCAGGTTGACAGAGATCTCGTTATAGTGAGGTTTCAGAGAGGGATGTGAAACAGCTTTAAAGTACTTCTGTAATGACTGAGTCTGTCCAGTAGTAATGGAACAATTGGCACTGGCATGCTTGAATCTGCATTGCAGGGGTGCTGAAGATTTCAGATCATACCAAAGTCTCATGTTCTGGAGGCTTCAGATCATCTGTAGTCCAAAGAAGTAAAGATCGAACTGTTGGCATTTATTATATACTAGCTGCTTGGCAAATTGAGACTTAAATCTCAGGGCAAGAGACATCTACATATAAACTTGAGCTACTACATCAGCGTGTGGGTGTGGTTTTCTTCTTTAACTAAAGGTTGATAATTACAGAGATGGTTTAAGTTCAAGGAAAACACTTTCTTACAAGGCAGAATTTCTTAATTACACTTAGAATCATAGAATCACCACACTGGGAGAGACCCATCGGATCATCGAGTCCAACCATTCCTATCAAACACTAAACCATGTCCCTCAGGACCTTGTCCACCCGTCCCTTAAACACCTCCAGGGAAGGTGAATCAACCCCCTCCCTGGGCAGCCTCTTCCAATGCCTCATGACCCTTTTGGTAAAAAACTTTCTCCTAATCTCTAGCCTAAATCTCCCCTGGCGGAGCTTGAGGCCATTCCCTCTTGTCCTGTCCCCTGTCACTTGGGAGAAGAGCCCAGCTCCCTCCTCTCCACAAC
>WAAB01009561.1:0-38642 GCA_013389865.1 Piaya cayana
TCTATGATTCTATGATATGAGAGACACCAGCTTGGGTTGGTCAGGGCACCAGGGACTCCCAGGGGGGGTGACGAGGTGTCAGTCTGTGGGTGGGGGTCAGGATCAGGCCCAGTGTGGGTAACCAGGGTCAGATACAGCCCAGGATGGTCAGGCTCATTTCTGGCCACACCATCCCCATGGCCAAGGTGCTGGAAGTCACCCTTGATGGTGTCAGCACTAAGCTGACCTGAGCCTGGAGGCCACCGCCCTGGAGCACAGGATTGCCTCAGGGCCCTGACAGGCAGGAAGATTAAAACTGTCATGAGATGAGTTCATGAGAAATGGAGAAGACAATCAAGCTATCGGGACGCAGCACCTTCACAGGTCTCCATCCAACACTGCAAGACTACACAATTCATTAGACAGCATACCATTAAAATAATCTGGTAGGTCTTCTGCAGTATTAGTTGATATTTGCTAACACTGGTTATTTTGAGGCTAAATACAAGCACCACCATTTTGTACCATTTCTGTTTTTTAAAATATAACATTGCATTCTCCATTGTTACTTTCCTTTTGCCCATCAGCAAAGAAGGGATATTTTAGAAGATTGAGCAGCCTGATGCAGTCTGATTTGACTTCTTTGGTTTCTTCAGTGGGAGGGTATTTCTCACTGGTTTTCAAAAAAATATATGCATTTCCTTCTACATCTAAGTCTCCATGTGTGAACTTCTGGACATACCAATATTACAAGTTTTAAAACATGTATGAGGGAGCTGAAAGGTAAGTTAAAAGAGTAGGTAATAATGTACTTTTTGATCATAGAGTGTCACGTTATACTATGAACATCAACATGAAGTTGGTGAAGATTCCAAACACACATCTGATGGAGTGATTTCAAGTGGATGTTTCCCAGAAATCTCTTTTAAGAGTTTACAAATTCTTACCTCTTTAACAGACATCACTTTTTTACTCACATTTTCCACAGGTATCTGCTTTACACTGATATTTTTTCCTAAATTCAGTGGATAACTTTAGGGGTTTTATGAGAATAATCTTAAGGAAAAGTTATTGTTCTGAAATAATATTTCAAGCTGAAAGACATGGCACACTTAGAAACTCAACGTAGACCGGCCCAACTCCTGGCTTGTAGCAGAAATGCTTGCCTCATATCAGAGATGCTTCTCTGATGCATTTACATATTCTGAAGTCTTTATTCACACGTGTCCAGTAAAGATTTATTTGTATTTCATACCTAAATTCCCTGAAGGTGTTGTGGCATCAGATACTACTTCCAGCTCAGTCTGTGAAGGCCGAGCACATTTCTTCCTGCAGTTGGTTTTCTGGACTGTCACAGACCAGCAGCTGAGTGAACCAGGGTGGTTTAGTCTGGAGGAGGCTAAGGGAAGACCTCATCACCCTCTGCAACTACCTGAAACAAGGATGTAGCAAGGTGGGTGTTGGTCTCTTCTCCTAAGTAAGTAGCAACAAGACAAGAGGAAATGGCCTCAGGTTGTGCCAGGGGAGATTGGATGTTAGGAGAAATTTTGTTACTGAAAGAGTGGTGAAGTATTGGAAAAGGCTGCCCAGGGATGTGGTGGAGTTACCCTTCCTGGAGGTGTTCAAAAAATGAGTCAACATAGCACTTCAGGACATGCAAAATGGTGTTGAGCTGACAGTTGGACTCGATGACCTTAGAGGTCTTTTCCAACTTTAACTATTCTATGTTTTTGTGATTCAATGTGTTGTCATTGTTGGAGATCCTCCTCTGAATCACCATTGGTTCTTCTACTAGTATGTGGATGAGTAGTGCTCTCTGGCAGCAAATCCCCTGCCTGTCCACCACTTACCTACCACACTTTGCTTCGTTTTATGGCGTGGTCTCGCAGTGCATGGGTTGCATTTCTGCCAAGTGAAATTATTAAAGGGGAGATATGGTCCTAATGTAGAGGAGGGTCCTGCCCAAGAAAGCCTATCCAAAGTGAAGTTCCCTGGAATGTCTGTAAGGTGAGCACTGGGTACTGAACACCTAACATTTCATTCCAAGGGTCACTGCATTTATTAACACAGCTGTAGCTTCTCTATAGTGTAAAGGAGGAGGAATTTCCTGCCTGACATGCAAAGGACAAGGACTGCGGTAATGAAACTGTAATGAATCTTTTTGGAAGTAAAAATGAGGGTATTTTTAATAAGCACTATGAAGATATTTAGACTTACAGACAGTGAGTCTCGAACTGGGATGAGGAAGTTACAGCAACAGAAACTGGAAGGAACTGCACATGGAAGTGAAAATGGAACAAATAGTTGGGAGGGGAGTAATAGAAAGACAGCTGGCAGCATCCAAACTGTAAATCAATGAATAGGTCATAGGTGAAAGCCACGGAAGTTGTGCTATTGACTTCACCCCAGAACTCCAAGCTGCTTTCAGTCCATCAGCATGGGCAGAGTGTAATTTTAGGGCTGTTACAAATCCATCTGAACTTTCAAATGAAAATTGCCCCTGGCCCTCACCAACACTTCACTTCCCACTCTCTTTTCATGCCATGCTTGTGCCTGTAGCTGTAAACTAAACATCGATAGCCACTCAACAGGCTTTAAGTTGTCATTTATTTACTGGTTTAAGTAGCAATTGCTCAGATTTATACCTGCCTGAGATCCTACTTTTGGGATTTAGCAGTTAGATGAAGAAAGAGCTAATTCTGAAATCTTTTTAAATGAAGATGGCCTTGTAGTTTAAATCTAAGTATGTATTATAAAGCCTATTACCATTTGTAGTTTACTAGTAAAGCTGTAGGACTCATGAAAAAGAAGAATAGAATATAATTCAGGTAAATCAGAAATCACTGTAGGATTGATAATATTCAGGACTTTTACCTCCTGCAGTAGTATATATTAGCAAGTTGGTTAATCTGCAGAGGAAATGTACAGGATCTCTATAAATTATTTAATTCGGGAGTGACAGGAAAAGATTATTAATGAATGACACTATGCTACAATGCCCTCATGGTGTGACCACCTTTAGTTTAATGAATTAACATTGTCACAAGAATCTTTGCTTAAGAATTATATATTTAATTTGATTGTATTAAACATGTCACTTATTTATCATTATTAATGGAATTTCTAATTTTAGATATCGGTCTCAACATGAGCAATGGGACAATATAATCAAAAGCAGCTTGCACGACATATACTCTCTTTGGGAAGATTGCGCAGCATTTCTCTGTGCATTCCCTCTTTTCTCTATCTTTTTGTCTAGTCTTGCCACAACTACAAACACAAACCATGACAGTGTTAGCATCTAAAGAGCAGCAAATTAAGGAGACTAATTACACAGGCAATGTGTAATTGACCCAATCAAGCAAATTAACTTCAGGTAATATATTCTATTACAGCCTGTGAAACTATATATTTAAATCTGGCCTCTACTCCATGCATAGCTACATTTGTTTTCTACCTACATTTCATCCCGTGTTGTAGTCATGCAGCAATACTGCCTCTTTCATTTTGCTGGTCTAATTTCTTCCTGGACTTTTCCTTCCAGTCAGATAGTTCTCTCCCTCCTTTAAAAATATTATAGTACAAATGCAAAACATACAGAAGCCAAGGTGGAATGGGACCTCTAGAGACCACCTCACCCAATCGCCTTTTGAAAGCGGGGTCTCATATTAGGTTTTCAAGGGATCTGCCAAGCCAAGGGAGGGAGATGCCACCACTTCTCTGGATATCTTCTGTCAAAGTTTAACTGTTATGATAGCTAAGAATGTTTTTCTCACACTCAGACAGAATTTCCTTGGACAGTCTCAACATGAGAGTCTGCAGTGAGGGACCAGGGGTTATGACTACAGGTATCAAACTGCCTGCCAAATTATCTGCTGAGTATCTCTGCAGGCAATGTACAGCAAGAGGCACTTGATCTGGAGTCTTTGGGTTAGAGCCAGCCAGCCTGAAGACTAATCCATCTTCTGAAAAAATCCCCCAAATCATTGGTAGGAACAGGTTGGGAGTCAGGGAAGTTGTACTAGCAGTCTGTTACCTGCTGCCTTCTTCTAAAGTACAGCAGCACCTTCGTGTTACATCCAATCTCATGATCTGTTGCACATACATGATCTTGTCAGTTTTGTTCATGTGACAGAGAATGCTGGATTACATTACAGACCATGTTGAATAATATGACAGAGAAACTCCACTGCACAGAGCCCACAAGAGCTTCCACACAGCACCACTGTTCAATGTCACCATGTATTTTACCCAGCCCCTACTCTGTCCTAACCTTCCCCTAGCCTAAGCAAACGTTTAAATGGTTCCTGATTTAGGGGGCTGGGGTTGTTGAGTCTTTTTGAGGGGGGAGGCTCTCAATGGTTTGAATAGTTGAAGCTTGGGTTGGAAATAAATGCCTTTGGTTATTGGTCAAATTCCATTAAGATATAGCAAGACAAGCAGAAGTCTTTTAGTACAGGAAAAGATGGATTTTCCTGCATGCTGAGAATACAGAGAAGGAATCAGGAGGCAAAGGAGTTGTCAGAGCAATGAATGGCCATTCTGTCAGTAGTGCCTCAAAGACTGTGATCTAAATGCAGAAGAGGAGAACTGGATATCAAGAAAGTAAAAGACTAGGAAAGCTCATTTTGGAGACTCAACCACACAGCAATATTTTCCTTCCATACCCTCCCACCCTAGACAAAGTAATTACATGTGAAACATAATAAAGAACGGGATATAGATTGCAGTTTTATTGAGATGTGGCATGGATATGACTCCCTTTGCTCTAGAGATGGGGAAACAAATAAGTTCAACCTAGGCACATAGATGAGCAAACACATAAAACTAGGCTAGTTAGAGAAAATTCAATTTTAATTAAACCCAGATAGCATGACTGAACATGACTACTACATATCAGTGCCAAGCACACCATGAAAATCAACTTTTTAGAAATGGAAGCTATTCCAACAAAGAGGAAACGCCACTTGGGAATTGATAAATTCTCACTTACCTGAAAGTACTGATAGCAATCTTGGGTCTCTCCAGACTTTTTGGCACATATTACTGTTTTAAAAATTTTAAAAAAATGTGAGTTCTCGCTGTCTGTCACACCCTTCTAAAGAGGGAGGTGGAACTGAGGTCACAGCATCCAATGGGGCTGCTCCCCGGTTTTGGGCTTCCTGAGGGTGCAGGGAAGCACTGGCCAGAGGCTGATTAACTAACCCACGCTCTTATTCGTTCTGATTTTCTCCACCTTTGCTTCCCCCATGTGGCCATCATCCCAAAAGTCAAGGCTTCCACTTCTTTTCCTTTTAACATTTCATGCATTTCACTTACTGCCATCTTGCAAAACTTTTTTATACCTTGGTGCAAGACCTTATTGAAAATGTGAAGCCAGTCAAGTCCAAATACAAACTCAAACCTAAACTAGAGAGAGTATCAACTTGAAAAAGTCCTATTTAAGCTAGCAATTGCCAAAAAGTAATTTAAAAACAGTCTCATCTGTACTTCTCAGGCAAAAACATTAACTAACATAGACCACTTTTGAAGACCAGTTTTGATGCGTTCTCATTAGAGCCAAATGATAGGTAGTTATTGTACTACCTTCAATATGGAAAACTATTAAAATTTCTGAAAAAAAAAGAACAATTACTAGGAGCACTCCTAGCACAGCTGAATCATTTACTTAAAAATCCATTCATTAGGAAAAGAAAAGTTAGATATGAAAGTTTTTATCACTTATTCTGCTAACATAAAACCAGACAAATGGCTTTATCTTCCTTACAGAATTGGCTGTTACTGTAACTGCCCTATTCTGAAAAACAGCTAAAGGTTAGATTTTCTTTCAAAATCTACATCTTGAAGAAAAACTGAAAAACACTACGTTACAAAGGGAGCTTCAGGTTTATACACCTACATAAAACATTGAAATTATATCCTGTCCAAATACTAAAATGTGTTGATTCTTTATCACTTCTTGAATTATGTTGAAGAATTCTTTTAACTTCTCTTTCCAAGAAACAGAAGGATAGCAGGATCCTGAGGTAGAGAAATTGTTTTAATAAAAAAGTAAAAGCTGTCTTTTGTTCCATGTACAAGAACAATAAAATGATCTACTCATGGGCAAGCAAGTGCCTTTGGAGGGTGTCCTGATAAATTCTTCAATGCTATGATCTTTTCTATAATGTAAGATCATAACAAACATTAAACATGGAGGCTTTGTCTCAAAAACATTTTAGAATGGTTACATTCTTGCAAATAATTAACATAGTTCCCAAAACACTAATTAGATCATTTAAATTCATCTAGTGGCTTTGTTGACACCTCCTACACATCCTCTGATACAGCGGTGGATAAGATGTAGAATCCATCCAGTTATTTTAGGAAACATCTTTATGCAAAGAATGGTTGCAGAAGCTCGCTAATGATGCAGAAATGTACAAGAGGAAATAATGCAGTCTGGTGGTTGATTTTGCACTCCTTTTGCCTGTAAAACTTTTGCCCCCCAACTGCCCTGTTCCTCCTGACTGGCCCCTGGCTGGATCATAGAATAGCTTGGGTTCAAAGGGACCTTAAAGATCATATAGTTTCACCCCCCCTACCATGGGCAGGTTCACATCCCCACTACTTAGCCCCATGCAGTCATTCTGACTGTGACCCACAACCTGGCATTTTATGTTCAGTTTGCACAGAAAAATACAGAGGTTCAAGACAAAAGAACATCAAATCCCTCATCAAAGATTTGCCTCAGCTGATTTCAAAGGCAAAATCCAGCTGCCTGAATGTGAGCACCTGGTCCTTTAAGCTCTGCCACCTGACCTCCAGCACTGCTCCAGAAGATTTCCCACCTTTCCCGCAGTAGATCCTCCAGCCTTGCCACGTGGTGGTGCATTTCTGAAATGCTCTGCTAGGGAAATCAAACTCAGCTCTGGGGGTTTATATGGTAAAATTTAAATACTCTTCATTTTAAGACACCTAAATTTAGCTATGGCAGATGTTGTCATGGGGAGACAAGTGTCTAAGCTCCCATCATCATTCAGTGCAGTCAAGTGAGGTAAAGAGCTGGCCAGCCAGAAGTCATTTGCTTTTTGGTGGGCTAAATCACAACCTTGAGTGTCAGGGAGCAGCGAGAGTGGGTTTTCTTTGCAAGGGAAGGCAAAATTGGAACTGAGAATGGCGGGGGGCAGGTAGGGTAGTGGTCTAGCTGACACTGGGCAGTTTCCTGAAACATCCAGGCAAAAAGAGCTGACAAGATGTGGCAATGGAAACCAGCATTAGCCAAGAGCCCTATGATCCCCCAGTGAGTCTGTAGTGGCAAGACTGACCTGAGGGCAGCCAGAAAGGCAAGTCAGGCTTAGGGAGCTACAAGATCACACAGGGGCATGCATGCACTGCAACTCCAGCAAAGACCAAGCGAAAGAGTTGCAGCTTAAAAATAGTTCCCAAGAGAAGGAGGAGCAGGACTGTGCTGAGGATCCTCAGGGGCAGACAGCTGTACCACGTGTAAGCTGGTCTTGGAATCAGGCTACCAAATCCCCAGGATTCAAAGGGATTTGCACACATCCCTGATACCAATTTTCCTTGTCTGTACTGAACAGGGACTTGATTCCTCTGCTTAAGGGTAGGCATCTTGTGCCTTTGGGACGACCTAGTGGACCTCTCCTGACCTCCATCTCCTGCTTCAGAAGGGTCAGTGTCTCCTGTAGGTTCTTATGGCATACCTGTCAGCCTTGAGTAAGTGCCTTAGATTCTCTGAGGGATTCCAAGTGGTTAAATGCAGGAGTTAGACACTAGTCCATACCACCGAGAGTCCTATTTGTAGACATCTAGTTGCAATCTGCATCCTGCCTGCACTCCCTCTGCCATCAGTGGTGAGAGAGAAGCAGCTGGAGAGGTAGTTCAGCTCATTTTAGGTAAGTTGGATAAATCTCTCTTCAGAGGTGCCGCCTTCTCTTTGTGTAGAGGAACCTAGATGACATATTAGACAAGATACCTATCTCATAACCAGCTACATTTGTATGAGATGTGTCCCACTCTGGTTTTAGAGATGTTGCTATGCAGGGGACAATGATTGAAGACTACAGACCGTGATCTTAGTGCAAGAACTCACTAACACTGCAGGCACCCACACTGCACATACATCTACATTGTAAAATTGTGCACCTGGGTCTTCTCAGAAGGACCTCAGCCCTGGCAATGCTAACTCCTAGCTTTTTGGCTTCTCTCTGCATCCTCTCAGGATCTACAAACTGAAGGCTGTCTGTTTTGTCAGCAGCACTTGAATAATTCAAGAAGCAAAGCCGTGTGTGCCCTAATACATCAAGGCTCACACAAAACCAGTAAGGAGGGGCAATTTCCTAATTTTTAATCCAGTAATTTAGTCAAAGCAGCACTCACTCAGCAGGTGGGAGACCTGGGCTCTGTGACCTGCTCTCAGCCCTACATACCATGTCTCTAAAGCCCTCTCTGAAGGTGGAAAGAAGAAAACATAGACAAAGAGTAAATGAGAGCATCTAATCCAATGTGTCAAGCACTCATCTGAGAGAGGAGAAATCAGCACTTCAGTTTCTGCATCAGTTATTATTTATTTCATCAAATGGCTGCCTGATATAAACCACAAACATTAATTGGCACAAAGAGTTGTGATATCAAAGTTCTTTGTTCTTGTTCTTATATTCCGAGTAACTACGTATTTCAGTGAAAATTGAGTAAAAATTACATAATTCATTTGCCTCTTTATACATCAATTCATCAAAAGCCTATTGAAATGTTTCCTTCTGCTCCCTGCATTACACATCCCCACTAATCAGCATGGAAGTTGTTAAGGTGATTAATACAGCAACACAGTTTTTTGGCACAGAGTGGTGTAAAGGTGGAGGGTCAAGATGATTCAGGGTCCAATGCATATCTCTTGTGAGGAAAGGCTAAGAGAGCTGGGACTTTAGGCCTTTCAGACCAGATAAGAGAGGGTTCAAGGAGATCTTAACAATGACCTTGATCTTATCAATACCTTCAGGTATCTAAATACCTGAAAGGAGGGTGTAATGAGGACAGAGCCAAGTTCTTTCCAGTGATGCCCAGTGACAGGACCAGAGACACTGGACACACACTGAAACACACGAGGTTCCCTCTGAACATCAGGAAACACGTTTTCACTGAGAGGATGACCAAGCACAGGCATAGGTAGCCCAGAGAGGTGGAGGTGTCTTCCTCCTTGGAAATATTCAAAAGCCATGTGGATATGATCCTGGGCAACTGGCTCTGGGTGGCTCTTCTTGAGCACGGGAGTTGGACCAGATGACCTCCAGAGGTCCCTTCTCACTTCAACTGCTCTGTGAGTCTGAGCTTATTTCACTGGGTCTGGAGCAGCACTGGTTGCTTTGTGTTGTTATGGTGCCTCGAGGATGTCACAGGCTGTGTCCAACAGAACGCAGGCACCAAAGTTCGGAGACTGCTGAAAGCCCCTGCAGAAGAGAGAACCTTGTAAAAAGGAAATAGATTACTCGGGCACATGACACATTCTGCTTTGCCTGAGGGAAAACTACTAGAAAAGGTCACTGATTCAATTTATTTTTGACCCACTTTAAACTTTATATAAAGGACGTGATTCAGTGAGCTCATTTACACTGGGTTGAACAGCACAGTTAATATGCCTTGGGTGCTAATCATTTCAATTAAGAAAAAATAATAATCTTGACTGAAAAATGTAAGCAGACACATATGTAAGCAGCCAAATGTACTGGGTCTCTATTCATTTCTGTCAATCCATAAAGTACAGTTAGGATTGTCTCCTCTCTTTGAGGCCAAATTCAATATTTGGCTGCAACCTGCCCTCTTACAAAGTCTCACCTGTCACTCAGTGGGGAATTCACAATCCTGGTAGTTGTTTCAGGACACAGTTTGTCCTTCCAACAAAGGGCAGGCTGTTTTTTCTTTGTTAGCTGTTCTTCTTTTCCTCAATAACAACAACAATCTCACATAATCAAAACTGTAGCTCCATTTTAAGGTGTTTTTAAAGACAGTCTGAATTAACGTGATAACAGCAATGTACCTAGCACAGTCAGTCTAAAATTTTACACAGATTCTTCCTTGAACAATGAGAAATGGTGAAAAAAAATTGTTTTGCTATGGAAACTGAATGTGCAGCAGAAACAAATGCAAAACAATCATTCAGAGGGTACAATTTTATTTTTCTGGAAAATTAGAAATACAACCAATGGCTTAAGTGTTAGAAACAGTTAATAGCAGAACTCAGTTTAAAAGTTTGCAGCCTTATTTTTCTGTAGCTCCCACTAGCTTTGTAGCTGGACCAAATTTTTTCTAAATTTAGACCCATGAAGATGCAGATTAAATACAGGATATAAAAAAACCCACTTTATGAAAATAAAACCCAAAAAAATTCAGCTGTGTGTATCTTTGGTAAGAGGTTTGTTCTTAGGTGGCTGCCTGCAGATCTTACTCATTTCAGCAGTGTTTAGGGGATGAGGCATTTCTAGGCTGAGGGACACTATTATCCAGCTGTATCAATGTACATGAAGAATTTTTGAACTCGCTCTTTATTTTCTCAAACCATTTCTTCCCAGCTTCATTCTTCTCTCTGCCTCACTGCCTAAACTTTTTTCCCCACCCACTTTTCTAACAAAAACAGACAGACATCACTCTGGTAAATCCCACGCACTTCCAGGCTGGAGACTGGCTGTCCTTGCTATACCAACAAACTTCATCACTTTGATGAGACTAGGAGGAATGATACTTCCCTTTAGTAATGGTAGGAAATACCGCAAGATGTTGCTCAGTGAAGTTTTGTTTTTTTTTCATTTCATGTCATCATGTTTTTCTCTCATGTCACCTTTCAGTAACATATGGAACATAAATTCACAAGTTGCAATGACAAAACAGGAGGGAACAAGCACTTTACATGCAGACTCCTTCAAAAAGTAGGGGAACTTTGTGCTTTGCCATCACAAACCCTGCAGGAGACAAAGGGCTAGCCTAGCTCTTAGTGGGTACTGTCTGAACAGCTTTGAAGATATCCCTCTTCTCCAGCTATAGCAGCTAAGCACATCCTGCAGAATTTGAATGTCATTATTGGGGAGAGTCTAGTTAATGTTATCTAGTAAGGGGAGTACTCTTGTGTATATGCATTGAATAAAAGCAAAAATCTTAAAAATAATTATTTGGATCATTTTACCATCATGACCAAAGTCAGCCTTGAGTGCAGAAAGTAACAGTAATCATGGAGTAAACATCAGGCACCAATATTGTTTCTGGCTCAAATCAAGAAAGTTCATTTTAAAGTTGGGTGGGTTACTCTTTCCTATCAGAACAGTAACACTGCTTCAATGAAACTTGACCCACTGGAAGTAACATAACAGCTATTCTCCTTTAGGAAAACAACAGATGACTACTCTTTCCTCCTAACTATGACTAACCTCAATTAGAATTTACTCTTTTTATAAATATTCAGGCATCATTTGACACACTGTTGAAGGAAGATAAATCTGAAACCATTTCTGGATGAGGAAGAATCACAAAGATCATTCACAGGACGCAAATACACTCATCTGTGAGAAATGGGAGGTGAAAGCTTTACAAGGATGGAGCACTCTCAAACTATCTGAAGCACTTGATGGATCTTTTCCCTCCCTCTGTGATTAATAGAATACATAAGCTATTCGGTCTCCAAGCATTTTGCTTGAGGAAGCTTTGATTTGAAAAATGAGACAAGTGCTTCCAATGCTGTCATTGCTAGGAAATTAGGTGATAAAAGAGAGCGCATTTAAGCAGGTCTTAAATATTCATAACTGAAGCTGTTAAACCTCTATACAAGCCCCTCTCTCTTTTTGTATTTACCCAAACGTTCTGTCAGGAGCAATGAAAACAGCAAAGCCAGAGGGAGGTAACAGTACTGATGTAGTTCAGAAGTAATCACAGCAGGTCAAATGGGGTGGTTTTGGTCCAGACCACAGTTCAGACATAATCACAGAATCAGAGGTATGTGGTAGTTAATTTGCTACATTGTGAGGTTTTAAGTTACTTTTCTTAGAATGAAGGATGCCATCAGAGGTTTATCCTTCAGTTGTTCCCCCTCTTTGGTGCAATTACAGGGCATTTGACCTACCAATTTTTTATTGTTTTCCCAGAACTGCATTCCAGGCTGATTTCCCTCATGGCTCTGAAAAAAAAATCTAATGAAAAATTATAATAATAATAAGCAAAAAAAAGTTAATTTATTTGAATATTATTAGAGGAATATATACTTATACAGATCTTGTGTTTCCAGCACCCCATACTGAGAGAATAGACTCTCAAACCAAGATATCCCAAATATGAAAGTAAGTATACTCAAAAAATAAGGGATCCAAATTGTTATGGACTTAATTAACTTTTACTCTAGTGCTTTATTAATTTAGAAGAACTCAGATCTGCTTTTTCAGTCGGTTTTGCAACACTTCAGGTTGCTCCTGACTGGACCAAATCTCTGCCACAAACATTTCCAGAAGAGCAATATCTGCTCAGGGTGCAAATTCTCACCATTTGGTTCACACTGCTACAAAAACACCTTCTATCAGCACAGCTTCTCCTACAGAGAGGACAATCATTGGTTCATTTATGTTTCCCCATACAGTTTCTATGGGTATGTGTTCCTCCTCTGCTGGGAGGTCACACAAACATGCGATAGCTGCAGGAGCTCTGGTGCAGCCAACGCCTTAACCAGTGACTTTCTGCTGCCTTCAGTGACCATCAGGTGGTCCTTAAGCAAGGGTAGATTACAATTTGTCACCTAGCACGTACAACTACTGCTGGGAACATTTCTTAATTGGAACAGAATTATGAGGTTGACTTGAAATCCACCTGAGAGACAGGACAGTACAAGGCAGTAATTGGTACACAGTAACGTTGTCCTCCAGTTTTGGTAAAGGAAATTAAGACAAACAGCTTTTGCAATTGACTCTTTGAGAGGATGTATGCATGAAGAATGGAATTACTTCCAAAGACCTTTGAATACATTTGTATGCTAATTAAATTAGACCAGTTTGTAAAAAATAAGGGAATTTGCATCTTAGTTTTATGTCTCTTCTGAGAGGTATCACATGGTTAGGGCTGGTAAAAATCACTGATTCAGAAAATGTATTGATCATATGGAAACTGATTTTATAACAGTAAGGAATGAAAGATCTCAAATGTATGCAATTATCCAAAAAGGGAATGGAGTCCAGGACAGTCTGTCTATGTGGTGGATGCTGAAAGCCCTGGTGTGTCAGGTTCTGATATCACCTGAATGGCAGACTGGTTCACAACTGCACTCCCCAGATGTGTATTAGAACACCTGGAAGGCTAAAAAAGAGTGGCCCTCACTGGGGAACAAAGTCCTTGGATCCTTGGACTAAGAACAAAGTCCTTAGTCCTAAATGTGTACACCTAGATCACCTGCCAGAAAAGGGGCAGACAGAAAGGGGGTTTGCAATGACAGACAGTATGTGCTGAAAGCATCGTCTGTGTTCATCCACATCTGCATATAGGATGATTGAATGGAGGGGTGTTTATACTGTATGAGAAATTTATCCTTTAAACAGATGAGTATAATATGATTTTCCCATGTTGGGAAAAACACATTTCTGAAAAGTTTGTGTGCTTAATTCACCATCACAGAAAGCTTTCATTAGAGGTAGAAGGAGGCACAAACCACAGCGTTTCTCCTTCAAGGTGGACCAAGTGGTGCCACCCTGCATCCTCCTTTATAATAGTAGGAAAACTGAGCATTCTGACTTGTGAAACGGTAAAGGGCTCTAAGGAGAAGACTCGACTTTATGGCTTATCAGGCTGGATCACTATGATAGTCTTTCTGGAACAAGCAAAACACAATTCCTCGTTCCCCTGTGCAAGTGATGAGCAGATACTGAAACATTTCTTCTGTCACTTTTTGATTGTATGTTATGTGGCTTCATGTTGAGCCTTAATTTGCTGCTTTTTATAGCTCAAGTGTAAGGAATACAGCTGAACAAATGTTACTGGCCCTGCCCAAACAAAACCTGCTGTGAATATTCATTTGCATTTTTGAACAAATTCACTGGGATTGCACTCCTAGTTCATCTCCAACAAGTAATTTGGTGAATTCTCTAATGAGGAGCAACAAAAGCTGTGAGCACGGAGTACTGTGCTTCAAACTTGGAGCAGGCCCAGGTCCACCAGGGAGAAGTGAAGGGGCTTTGGCCAACCACCTTAACACTGGTCACCACCTCTCACATAACAGGATCCAGCTATGAAGCTGGTGACACAATCTGTCCAGCAGGTCAGGACAGTCCCTGTCCTAGCTCCTCAGCAGCACAACAGTGCTCAGCAAGCCCACACTGAATTTCTGCCTCAAATGTTGCAAGAGAAGGAAGAAAAAAACATTGCAGACCTTTTTTTTCTTTTTGCATTCCTTTTATGACTGGATCCACAGACCTGACCTATAGACGTTTTGGGAATCACTCCTGAATTTCAGTAGCATAAGCAACAGCAGAGTACAGCCTGGTGCAACAACAGTACATAAAGAACAGCTGAGTGAATGCTTTCCAGTGCCCCCTGTTTTTTTAAATGTACTGAAATTTTCACAGTTCCTTTGTCATTGACCATACAGAACAAGTAGGAGAATACTGAGAGCACTACAGAAGCACAGCAGTGAATAAACAGAGTTAAATCCTGAGCCAATGAGGCCAACAGGAAATTTCTGAGGGAACTGGACTGTATGGCTGTGTACCATCACTTCACAGACATTTTAAAGACATATCTATACCGGGTTTATGTTGTACTTCAGAGTACAGCACTACTGTACCTGAAAGTCTGCATCTTCAAAGAGAACAAAGAATGGAAATTTCCACATCTCTTTCCATCACAAGAGAAACCTGTTCATTTTTAATGTGATTTTTAGCCAGTCCACACCCTGAGCTGACTCACTCTAAGGTCAGGCAGGCACAAGTGGCATGTGGGAAACCAGGGAGGCAATGGCACTACCACACTCCTTCAGCAGTCCTAAGCCCCTAAGCTATATCATCACTTCACCCCAAATGTCCCAGCACATGAGACTCCTGGCACTGGATGAAAGACATGAAGCTGCAATAGGAAGCTAGGATAGAAAATGGCTTGGAGTAGCCTCTCTGAGCACAGGGTCCACTGGGTAATGCCAGTCTCGCTGCAGTGCTCTACCCTTTCTCCAGATCACAAATCAGATGATCAGTTGTCTCTGATACCTCAAGTCAAGGACTGAGAGTGAGTGAGACACAGATGGGTCAAGAAGGTAGCATTCCACAAGGGCAGTCAAATGAGTCTGTCCAGTTGAATGCTTTCTGCTTTTAGCCCTCAAGAGATGAGTAAAGACTTTCCAGGAATTCCTTAGGTATGTTGATTGCCCAATCCATTTATACAGAATCATCACTGTCTCAAAGCACCAAAGGGTGGAAGAAAAATAGACTGAGAAAAGAAGTTAAGTAAGGGATGAAGAGAAACAGGAAAGGAGAGTGGAGGAGAAAAAAATAGCTTCTTGAAAGGAGATAAAAGCAAGTAAACAAGAAGAAAAAGAGATCAGGAATTCCTGGATAGGGAATATTTACTTAGTACCTTGAATGGCTGCCATGTTAAACAGGTAAGATTCTGACAGGTGCCTATTGAGGTCCTCCCATTGAGTCACAATGTTCAAGAAAGACCCCCTTAGTTTCTAAACACCCCTCAGAGAGGACATCTAGGTGCAGCTGGATCAGTCTGTAGTAGCAGACCTGGTTGGCGGTGTATGTCTAATGGATTATGTAAGTGTGCTTATACAAATACCTGCCCTTGTCTCCTAAGAGACTGGTAGTCACAGGGTTAATACATGTGATTCTCAGTCCACACAGGATGGCCAGCAGCTGCTTGCAGCAAAGCAGTCAGAAAGACAATTCCACAATTCTGGAGGTAGTAAGAAGTTTCATTTAAGTGACAGATTAAACCAGTTTTGGGATTGCCTTGATAAATTCACTGCTGTGTTAGCACTGAAACACTTACAACTGGTTAACAAATAGTTATAAAGCAATTAACAGTAAAAGCTTGAGTTAGTAGTTATTTTACTGTGGAAACATCTGACAAAGCCAGAGGAGTAATTCTTACTAAGACATTTCTTCTTGGTGGAGAAAGAAAGGTCCAGGCCTGTCAACCCATTGGGCAACGTGGTCATTTTTTCTTCCCCAACAAAAAGAGTTTTCAGGTATCAATTCTATACTTTTTAAAAATGTGTTGGCACCTCTTGGTGGCACATGGCTAAGTCAATTAGTATGTCTCAACTGGCCCTTGGAAAGGCCACTTATGTCATCAGAAGCAGGGACTCGGACATTCGCCACACCTTTGAGGCGGGGAGCTCAGTCCATGCTTTTGGGGGTGTCTATGATTTTTATCTTAAGTAACACCAGGCTGTGAGCCCTTCAACTCACCTCAGGCACCACTTAGTTGATATGAATATCAAGCCATCACCCAATCTATCTGGTTTACCAGATGCATTGTCCATTGCTGGCCACTCAATTTGCAAAAATCAAGCTTATTTTACCATTCACAGGGCCTAATAAATCCATTATATCGCAATGGTCTCTGCTTGTCAAGGTTCCACACAAGAAAGATAGGATCATCTCACCTATCTGTGACACCTACACAGAGAGGGCTATACCTGATTTACTCAAATTGCCACCAAGCTTACTGAAGAGAAACAGGGGGCAAGACTTGTCTTGTCTTGAAGAAGTTATCTAGAATATCTCAGTATTTCTTGTTTCTTTCAAATAGCTTTAGAGAAGCCTAAACAACCAGCTCTACATAGATGCCTACAGTGTAGACATCTAAAGGTGGTTGAGGTTAACACCATAGTAATGTCTCCCACACTCCTGCGTAGTCTCTTCTGCTTCTTGATGCTCTCTGGGACTCTTGAGCTCCGTGTTTCCCACTTCTTAGAGTGGTGCCCATCACAGACAAAAGCTGTCACGCTGCCAAGCTGGAGATCAGCTGAATGCTTGGGAAACCAGGACCTGGCATACCACAACACACAAGACAAGTAAGCTTAGGTGTCTCAGCTGCCATGACCTACCAGTTTCTAGCCATGAAGCCATTGCCTGGCCAAGTAGCATCCGGTGTATTCCTTCCACTGTATAGACTTCAGTAAATCATGTAGAAAGAACACCATGTGCACTTAAAAATTCATCAAATAACAACTGCCTGTGGTAATACATCATTCACAGGCTGAGTTCTTGTGCAAATACACTGATGTCAGAGAAAAGATGTAACAGGAACAGGGCACAAGACCTAGTAGAATGACAATACCAGGCATATTCAGTAGCATACCAATTCAGTTCACTAAATTGGGCACTTTTGTACTTTATATAAATAATTTTAGTGAAAGAGACATTTATAGAATGAAAAGTTTGGAACAAAGTTCAATTTAAATAAAACTGAATGAAATAAAAAAGGTACATTTTCAGCTGGCAGAAAGAAA
Source organism: Piaya cayana (assembly GCA_013389865.1). Taxonomy (NCBI): domain Eukaryota; kingdom Metazoa; phylum Chordata; class Aves; order Cuculiformes; family Coccyzidae; genus Piaya; species Piaya cayana. Next base: position 17,450 of record WAAB01009561.1, read on the forward strand.
TGGACTATATTTGGATTTTGGTCAGAAATTCAAGGACTGTTTTTATCGCCTCTAAATATGGTAGCAGAATTCTGAGGTTCCTGGTACTGGAAGTGATTCTGGAGGCACATTCTCTTTGGAAGAAGATTAGGGTAATTTTCCACATACTTGTGTTTATTAATAGAGGAAGGGAGAAACATTTAACTGTCTCAGAATTGATGGAATCTTGTAAAAGCCTGAGTGCCAGGAAAAGCTTCCATCTAGAACTTGTATTTGTTGCTTTAACAGGCATCTTGCATCAAAGCATTGCTTGCCTTCAGTCACCCACCTCTTCATCCTAAAGAGAAGCTGAAAAGACCAAGAATTCCTGATCGTACTTTTCAAGAACGTACTTTTTTATCTGGTTTTGGGCAAGTATTCAAGTAAAACAACACTGAGTTAAATTCACACTGATGAGCTAGGCCAGGAATGACAACAGTCCCAGTTTATGTCCATGGGTGCTAGTAGAATGTGCATGCCCTTGCTGAACAATGCCATGGCTCAGCTATTCCCTTTCTCTGAGGGCTGCCAGCCTGACTAATTGATGGCTTTCAGTATTTTCAGATGTATTTGGGCCAACAGCCAAGTGACCTTGAGCTCAATGTGTTCTGCCAGCTGCTCTGTGATATTGTCTGCCTTCTTCTCACCTACCTCTCTGTTCTCACCTGCAGAGCGCAGGGGTGCCATCTCATCCCAACAGGACAACTTCCCTTGCCCTCCCCTCACCAGTAGAGAATGGTCTTCAGACAGACAAGGCCACATTTCTCAAACTTGTTGACTTCAGTGGGATAACTTCAGGTTTTACGTGTAAAACAGACTAGCGAGGACCTCTGGGATGATGCAGCTTTTTTAACACTTTTGTGCAACCTTGCACCCTCCACAACACCTCTGGCCTGCAGTTTCAGCAAGAGACACTTCCCAGGGCTGAAGAAATAGTGAAAATGGAAACATGACCAGCTGCAGCCCTTCTAAGCACACGAGTCAGCTTGAGCTGCCAGCTCTGGTGCTGAGAGCAAGCACTTCTGGGCAGATTGTGCAAATCTGCCCAGGACCTTGGGTGAACACTTGGCTGTGGGTGTCCTAAGTGTCACAGCTCCCTTGTTATCTGTACCCAAGCCAGGAAGTTTCAGATGAGCTCAGGATGGAAGGGCAAGCCACAGTCTACCTCTTGAAATGCACAACAGCAAAAGTGTAAGCCAAAATGCTGAGTACATGGCACCTCATGGTACTTCAGAAATGCAAGTGCAGTCATTGACACAGTGGATGGAAGGGATGTGAACAGACTACACATCCATCCTGAAAAACTCCTGTATATCTACGCACACACCTGTGAAACAGCACCAGGTTAACTACGTGCATTCATAGCATCATGGAGTCATAGAATCATTCAGAGGCTTTTAAACCTTGTGATCTGAGCAGCAGAAGAAAGCTAAAAGCAGGCACTTATTTATAATGAAGGCATTTTACAGAAGTAAGACTCTTTTATCTGTTTACTGTGTGGTGCCAAATAGAGGATTCTGTGAGTGTATGCATCAGATGATTGTGAAAAATGTGCCTGCGTTATCTTTGTTAAATAGCTCACTAATGTGAAAGAAAGACTAAAGGTCACCTGTCAAATGTAGTTGTGAGGCAGGAAAAAAAATCTCTCATGTTGGATATCTTGAAACCTTTAGGCTCATGATATTTTTGTTGAACAGAGAAAATGTGATCAATGAATCATTAGCAGTCCTATGCCTGATAATGGAGGTCAAGAGTGCTTTTTGATGATGAGTTTAAGATGCTTTTATTAACCTGTCTCAAGATGGTTGATTGCTTTCTAATGTGATGAGACCCTCTCCAACACTTGAATCTTAAATATTTGGAGATCTTCATTGTCAAATGCTTCTCAATAAATGAATTATTGTGCAAATGAAACTCCAGGTAGTTTTTAATAAAATATGAGAGATTTCAGTATTCTGTAAAGATTAATCCTGTTTTATAAAGTACTTGCTAAAAAAAAAGGTAACTAATAGGAAGATACCTGGAAATGAGGAACTAGGTGAATATCATTTTCTTTTCACATTAAATTTCTGAGTATGTAAATACACTACTTTCTAATTCTAACTGCCTCCAGTTAAATTCTGGCTCATTTTAATGATGCATATGTGAGAAGAAATTAATTCATCTATGCTCAGGTCCTAAGAAAAAAAGCCATTTCAGCCTTGATGCTTTCTGATACAAAATCTATTTTGCATCTCATTGGCTGTATAGATTACATTAACATTTGCTTCACAATTCTGTTACACAGTTAGAGAAGTACAAGGTGATGTCTGACTAAGTGAAAATCAGACCATTGCACATAAATTCTTAATGCTGTTTCAGTATCACAACTCCCATTTCATTTACACCAAAGTGAATCACAAGTAAATCGATTTAAATCCACTGGACTGCCTGAATGGGAAAATTAGAGATGACCAGTAGTGTTCTATAGTTAAATGGCCACATGCATTTTAGAGTTAGAATTTATACCATTTTGTCCAGGCAACCCTTTTAAAACTCTGACAACTTCGGCCTTCTTATTGAAATACAGTTCTGGCATCAGTTCTGAATTTATAAAAAGGAGCAGAGCATAGTTTTTCATTAGGTCCTGCCAGCCCCAGCTGTTCATAGCAGAGGAGTTTCCTGTACCCTCTTTTTACCTGGTGATATGTTAGAAGACAAATAAGTAATTCACTAATAAGGCTGGTAGCTGTTCAAATTCATTCAACTTCACTTTATTGTACAGCTACGTGACATAATGCTCAATTGTCTCATCTACCATCTGCTTTGGTGTCAAGATGTGCTTTTTTCCAAGTGACATTCTGTTGTCAATTGCAGCATTCTTGACATTTCTAAATGTCTTTGTTGAGAAGTTTGTGGTCTACTTGTGATTCCACAAGAAAGTTTTGTTGATCACCACCAGTACTATGGGACTTGCTGTTTGTGGCAGCCAGAGGGACCGCCCAACCTGCCATCTCTAGGCAGCATCCCAGAAAGTTCTGAAGCTTTGCAGTCATTTCTCCAAATTCCCTACCGGTTTCACAGAATCACAGAATCACTAGGTTGGAAAAGACCCACAGCATCATCGAGTCCAACCATTCCTATGAAACACTAAACCACATTCCTGAGCACCTCCTCCACCCGTCTTGTAAACACCTCCAGGGAAGGCGACTCAACCACTTCCCTGGGCAGCCTCAGCCAGTGCTTGATGACTCTTTTTGTCAAAATTTTTTTTCTGATGTCCAGCCTGAACCTCACCTGGTGGAGCTTGAGGCCATTCCCTCTTGTCCTGTCCCCTGTCACTTGGGAGAAGATGCCAGNACAAGCCAAGATGTCATTGGGCTTCTTGGCCACCTGAGGCACATGCTGGCTCATGTTCAGACGGCTGTCAACCAACACCCCCAGGTCCTTCTCCTCTGGGCAGGTTTCTAGCCAGACTTCTCCTAATCTGTAGCACTGCACAAGGGTGTTGCACCCCAAGTGCAGGACCCAGCATTTGGCCTTATTAAACATGATAAGTTTCACTTCTGTGTGAAGGATTCATGAGGTTTCACATGTTCTGTTTGCTAGTTTGTTCTTCACTTGCTCTACACATTCAATATTATTCTGATATTACATATAAGTATGACATCAGGAAAATTAACGTTGTCGTGAGGCCTTCGTCACTGCAAAGAGTTAATACGCTCAGCTCTCTGTTCTCAGTTGAATCTAATATCAACTAGTTGTCTACTGTACCATACTATACTGTGCACTGTGTTGTATTCTGTAAGGGGGAACTTCTCACTAAGCAACAAGATGTTATACTGACTGATTAACTGAATATGAAGCAACAGCCTGTGATGCTGAAAAAAAACCCCACTAGTCTTATTCTTCGGTGTACAAAAAGGAATGGGCATTTGCAAAACCTAGGAATTATGCTACTGACTTTCATTTAGGTTATCAAACCCTAAGCAATATGTAGGCATAGTTGAAAGCTTTCGGAGAACAGCAACAAGAATAAAAAGTCTGGAGAAACAGTAACAGACAAGGATGGGTTAGAGGCACAATTATAGTCACTGCAATTTCTGGAGGTCCTTTCCATTGGCAGTGCTTCAAGTGTGTGATTTTTGAATTCTCGTCTCAATCCTTCCAGCCTGCAAACACCAACGTGTTCTCTCAGGGAAACTTTTAAAGAGCCCAGGGAATTTGTGGGAAGAGCTAGAAAGAACTACCCAGCTGAGGGCTTACAGTGCCCGTGTGGGTATGCAAAGAAAGTTACAGAGATATTAATAATTGTCTGAGTATCTGCAAGACTTTTTTCACCTTACGTACCCTTTTCAATGGCTTACCCTAATTGCACCCTCTTGAGGGTACCTGACTGTACCTTGCAGGTACTCAGACAATTGCTAACATCCTTGTACCTAACTATTAATGCCCTAACTGTGCCCTCAGAAACAAACTCTCCAGAGAAACTTTTCAGCATGACACTGTAAAGCTGTAGGTCTCTAGTGAGTCCCAATGACGATCTGTGCACAAAAGCAAAGCTCGGATAGCTGGCAAAGCTGATGTTATCCAAAGTAATGTCATGTCACACCTGTCAAGGATCAGTCTGTAGACCTGTACTGTAACACTGAGAGATGTGGTTCATAAAAGCTTTGGGGATCAAGACCTGCATAGCTTTCATAATGCATTTAAATAACTTCTCATAGACACTGCAAAAAAAGTAGTTTGTACCATACAGAAAAAGGTCACAACAGCACATTTCAACAAGAGGTAATTAACACATTATTTGGCCTCTTGCATGTCAGTTCTTATAAAGTCATGTACACAAACAGCAGTTATACAAGGCCTCTGTTATACTAATGTTAGCAGAGAAAAAATTCATTAAGAAACTCTGGAAGTTGCATGGTGGGATTATTAAGTAACACACAAGGTATTTGCACACTTCCACTTTTCTGCTTTAAGGTTCATGATAAGAATAAATACACAAAGTTTCTTTGTGGGGCACTTCCGATAAGACATGTAAACCGAAACAAGATAAGCATCCAATGATCCATGTTCTGTTGGTACATACATTCCTTCATTTTGATGCCACAGTAAGAATGCAGGGCCTTTCTTTTGTTTTTACTCATTGAGAAACACTATCAGAGTATCTTATGTTCAAAACCTGCAGTTAAATACATACCTCGCTTCAAAACCTGAGATCAGTGGGACTCTTCATGTGCCTGAATACCTTCCTGAATTAGCCTGTAAACAACAGTTTTCCCATGTAAATTAGCTAAAGAAGCAGCTGAGTGATGAGGCAAGGTAGTAGCCAACTTATCGTGGTTTGTTTGAACAGCTGTCGTCTAGCTTTAGCTCTCACTATCCTGGCAAGCCCCACTCACTGCCCTACACACATGGAAAACCTGGCTAGATTTTGCTCTTCTCTGTCCTAACACAACAATAATGTAATGGCATGATTTTAGTGCTGCTACAGCAAAACCTTGCTAAGGACTTAAAATGTCTTCTGGTTTCTGAAAGTTTCATCATCCCATTCCTTTTTAAACAGAAGCATAATCTGAAAGCAACTTTTCCTTAAAAACTGTCATGCTATGACCCTGAAAGACAGCAGAATGAAGAAGTATTTCAAGTGATCTCAGGGACTTGTAAATCTGGGCATTTTGCAAAGAGCAAGTTTGCAACAATCTGTTGATTTTTCCAAAATTATAATGAAAACAACTCAGAATCATAGCCTGTGTCCTGTTCAATCGCATCTCAGCCAAGCTGTTAAAAAAAATATGATGGGTTTCTAAAATGAAAGAATTGAAGCTCTAGTTCATAAGGTTCTTAAATTCATGCTTAATTTTATCTGCCTAGGTTTAAACTTCAGAATCGAAACAAAGGAAAAAGTAGGCAGTTAGCTTGCAAAACAGATGTACCTAGCTGAAGGTAGGTCGGAGACAGGCTTACAAGCATTTTTTATTCCTCTATGTATGTAATTTTAAAAGAGTGTACTTTATGTGGAAAAAACAAACACAGATGTGAAGGCATAAATGCAAGATTCTTTTTTTTTTCAAAGGACAGCAATCAATAATGCATTCAACATGTATTTTTCCTATATGTAAGAAAAAGATCTCACACCACCTTGGAGACCAACTGCTGAATACATTGAAAAGATGAACATTTACCTTTGAATTTCAGATATAAAAATAGTCTTTTTATAACATAAGGTGTTTGATAGTAGCCACCTACTTTTCTTTTTGTTCATGTTGTTTGAATTTAGATGGTTTATTGAGAAAACACAGGCTTAATGTTAAATATTTCCATCAGAATAACCCATAGCCAGAACAAGAGCATCTCCCAGGATCTGTGAACATACCCAGTCCAGTCCTAAACCATCAACAGGTTTTTTCCTTTCTCTAATCAACAAAACTATAATGAGAATATGCTTTATCGAGAGCTGTTTCTCACAGCTTGAGTAAATTAGAGTGAAGGAAAAAGCTGTAATCATTCAAACCATTCACTTAAAGAGATGTTTCTCTCCTCCTTCCCTACTGATCCTCTAAAACTCATTTATGAAGTATTTTTCCACTTAGCTTTCCTCTTCTTTCCTCTACTCCCCACTTGTAGATGCCTGTATTTTCATTGATGTAGGATACAAAGCCCAGGAAAGGCCTTACCAATTGAGAGAAAAGTAACTGCTTTCCAATATGTTTCACTGCCCACACCAATGTACAGCTGGGATTTTCCATGATCCTCTAACTGACTGGTGACATCAATAAGAGTTGAGTCATAAACTTGATTCACAACTCACCCGTTTCTCCCACTTACCACACCATTCAAATGGATCCCACCATTCATATCAGCGCACTATAGGAAAGTTAAGCCTGGCTTACTTGTTCAATTTAGTAGGTACTTTTTCCAGATCCACAGGGGTGCTCTGTAGACCAGCAGAAGAAACACAGTCTGACACACCTTCCACAACACACAGCTGTTCTGTCCACCAGCAAAATACTCCAGAGTATGGTTGGACCACGTTTGCCTTACAAAACAGGAGAATTCAAGCTCAGTACATCTCAGAAATAATTAGAAATACTAACAGACATGATCAGGGCAGAGCAGAGACTGTGAAGAACAGCTTCAAATACAAGAGCAAGTAAGTAAACACAAAAGAAATAACAGGCCTTGGAGATGTAACTGGGATGTCTGTACTAATGCTGCAAAGGAGGATCAACAGAGGGAAAAGAGAAGAATGAGAATAAAACAAGACTCCAGGTGGCAGGTTATGTGCAACACTTTCAGGGCACTCGGGATGGATCTGTAGGGAGCAAGGCAAGCACTGGGAAGCCCACAGAGGAGGTTGCTGCAGGATAATACTCAAGAGAAAAGGAAGGTGTCTCTCCTCAGAACAGGGGACATTTTTGCAGCTAGAGAATGTAAATGTCCATCCCTGTAGATACAATAGAGAAAGGAGGAACAACAAGCAGTAGCACAGCCCAGAAAACATTCCCATACAGCACTTTGAGCTAACAGGTAGTCCCGGTAGCGAAGACTGAACATGAGTTGGATGAGACATCTGCAGGTTTTAAATCAAGAGTTAACAGTATTGTAGATGAAACCAGTCATTCACCTTTGGCTAAAGAAACAAATATTTCTTTTGTCCCTTCCACTTACTATGTGAAAATATTTCTTTATTTTCATTTCATTGTTGCTCCTAACTACTGTTGCCCACAGAATTGCCTTGCCCATGCCTGAAAATTTCCTTAGTAACTGAGGAAAATTACAGACCAAGCAATTCCCACAGTGCCTGCAGAAGGATTTTGGAAACTGAGATTCTATCCTATTTTGCAAGTTTGACCCTTTTCCTATACAGCAGTAGCTGATGAACAGAGGCACACTGCAGAAAACTGAAAGAATAAGGATGCACTGTGCAGAACAGCTGATTTGGTTTTGTGAAAACTTGAGAGAGGTTCTGAACAGCTCAGGGAATCACTTGTTCCCTACAAGGACTCAAGAGTTCTGACTGCAAATTAAGACAGGGAATTTCCTGCCCCAGCTCTGAGGACTCTTCTTCAGCAGCAGCGGGGAAGTCACCTTGTGGTAGTCCAACATCATTCCTGCTCCCAGTTATCCCTACCCCAGCTCCTCTGAGATGGCCCTAAACCCTTTGCAGGAATGACTGAGTGATCTATGTAGTAACTGCTTTAGTTTATAGTACATCACAATAAGGTAACCTCAAATTGCTGTCAGTTTCCCTTAATGCACCACGTTGAGAGCTTTTGTTGCTATGGGAGCAGATACGGGAAATTTCTGCTGCCACAGGAGCAGTTATGCCACCTTTACAGAACAGACTTCTTCAAGAAGAGGCTTGGTAAGCTACTATAGGTGTGAACCACAATTGCTCCTCCAAGTGAAGCTATCCCCACTTCTGAGTCAAACTGTGGCTAATTCCCTCAGGGACCAAGCCAGTTTGAGAGATTGCTGTTCCCTCTGGAACACCTAGCCACGCATTCACACTCCCATCCCATCCCAGAAGCTACCCCCCTTGGCTATGGTGATTCAACCACCTTGTAAGCATGTTCTAAAACCTGTGAATTTACTGTGTTAATCTCTAGGAGTTATTTTTCTGTGCATAAACTATTTTAACCAAATCTGTTGTCACCGGATAATGACGTAGAGTCACAGCCTTAGGCTGTATGACATTTGAAATGAAAAATATTTGTTTAACAGAATTACTCTAATTTACTCTGAACCACAACATACATCCTAGGTACAAACTCATTCAAATTTACAGATGATTGTGGTCTTGCATGAGTAACCTGTCATTACAAGTGGTTGAAAACCTCTCTAATATCTCGCATTGAACGTATAAAGTACCATATTCCGGTGTACAAAAAGATCTAAACCAAGGCTTTTTCCCCTTTCATTCATAACTGTCAACTTAAAATGTATTAGTAAGACCTTGACCCTACTGCCACCGATGTAATGGAAATATTGAATTTGAGATGCAGCTGTTAATATCTTCTACTTGGACACCTACAGTGTACATTATCCAAATAGCTTGTGGGAGGCAGTTGCACACACAACTGCCTTTGCTGCTTCGTGGCAGAACCTGCATGTATGACATTCTCCACTCCTCATCACACCACCTTCAATGTGTATTTCATCACACTGGTGTTAAAGGTAGCTTTAAGAACAAAACAGTTCGAAAACACATTGAGGACTGAACCACCTCGCTGATGAATGGAAATGTGGAGAATAAAAAGTTACCAAGTCAGGCTTGGAGACCCACTTCCTTGCTGACTGCCAAGAAGCGCTAAGGCTTTGAAGACATCTTTGACAAGCAATATTTCAGAACACATCCCCATGTCATCCAGCAAACCATGGGAGAAGAATTAGGTGTTTGTGGTGCATGAAATTGTTGTTGTGCGGGTTTGAAACGATGCCTGAATATATGCCTAGCCCCAAGCTGAAGGTTCCCCAGGAAGCCACTGAAGAGTCATGGTCCTAAATGCACTGCTTTGTTTGGTTTGAGATCAGGTCTCATGTTTTTTTTTTCTTTGGCAAAAATGAATATTCAAATTTCTCCTATGTCTGCATAGGCTTAATCATATTATTTTTACATGTGCATAAAAGGCTGAGATTTTCTACTGAAAATGTGGCTCAGGAAGCCTCTTCTAAGGTCAGTCCTAAAGATGGATTGCTTCTGACTCACGAAGGCATTAGAATATGGGAGCTGCCCCTGTCACTGTCTGCAGACACAGATTCACAGCATTGAAACCTTAGTTTGATTTTATTTGCCTTGTGTCCTTCTATCAAAAATCAGGAGTGACTAAGGCACATCCTTTGTGTCATAGATGAAGACTTAAATGTTCCTTCTCATTCCCAACATCAGAGATATTTCCAAAGGTGAACCTAACCCAAGAATAACGAAATTATTTTTGTTCTGGTTATAAAGGGTAGACTAAAACCAGGGCAAATCTCTGTGAGTGACAGATTTCATGTAAAAGAAGGAAATGTGTTCCACGGCTTTTTTCTAAACTTATAGAAGTAATCTTATGCCAAAAAGTAGGTCTGCTCTAGACAGGTGATAAGAAGGACTGACCCTGGAAAAAGAACATGTTACTACGTTGCTGTTCTTTCCATCACTGTGTGATAAAGTTATCACTCTGTTCTTTAAATTATCCTTAAAAAAACACGAAACAAAACCAAGCCACACCATTGCCGGTATTTCTAATATTAAGATCATGCTACAAGAAAACTTTCTCCAAGAAATCAGGTCACTGTAAAGCTCATAAAAAAAGCAAAACACATCACAATCTGTTTTCAGCCTGATTCCCTAATGCATAGCAAGATAGGCATCAAGCACTTGGGAAGGCCTCAAATTAGCTTAGCTATTTTTTGTTTACCCATAATCAGTTCAGTGAAACCACACAGTCACAGCCAGTCAACCGATCAAAAGAGATTATGGTCTACCAATCACCTGCCATAATGCCTGCAGTCATCCAGATTTCCTTGCTTCTTCACCAGATATATAGGTTCTGGTTTCTTAATCAAAAATCAGGTTCCACTTAGTACCCACTTATAACTGCATTCTCAACTACCCAGTCTTATGTTTGGGAATTTGAGCTACAGCATCTTGAGTTTCATCTTCATGGATTTTCACAAATATGGCATTGTGCTAAAATCACATTAAGTCTTTGGACAGGAAATCTAATCCTGCTTATTTACAAATCAATCAGAAATGGTTTTTAGCATATGAGTAGAGAGAATATCATCAACATCAATAGAACTTGCTTAGAATTAGGCAAGTTTCTTAGCACATTTCCAGTAAGACCTTACATTGGTGAAAACATGAGAAGGAACTACCCATTAACCAAAATCAGTAATTTAACTCTTTTTTGAAGAGTAAAAACTGTCACTACTAGGCATATTTTTGCCAAACTGCTGAAGTCAGTCCTAGCATTTGATAAAAGATAGTGGCTCAGGTCTTAACAATTTTTCTATTCCTTACAGCTTGTTCACATTACATGGATGAGTTAATAGGGAAGAGTCTTTGCTTAGCCCAATTTTCACGCCTATGCTTCATTATTTGGACAGCAAAAGCACTTACATGTCCCAGGAAATAAGATTAAATACATTAAATACATTTTAGAGGGGCAAAAAATGTAATGGGAAACAGAATTTGTTCCATAAAATGTTGCTCTTAATTTAGCATCAGTGAGCAAACAACTACTTCTTTACAGGAAGAAATCCTACAACATATGTTTTACTTCAAAGTGTGCTGAACGAAGCCAGTGGAAAGAAATTATTTAGATGTAGCACGGTTATTTTAAGGACACTTTCTACTGTTTGCCAAAATTAAAGGCACTTTGGATTTTCCTGATAAAAGCATTCTTCATAATGATCCTCACAGCAGGCTCGTGAATTGGTTGAATCATCTTGTAACTACATCTACTGCCATCCAGAGGTAATTGGCGAAAAGTTTGAAGTGTATATCTAAGTTAATGGTATCACTAACAGTGAGACACTAATATCATATATGAGCGCTGTTCCTATCAAACACAGACTTAAAGCTGTAGCCCAGGTGAACAGAAATCACAAAAATAAAAGTTAAGTGGGATAATTCCTTATTCTTTTTCAACTGAAAAACAAAACTAACAGTTTATCACATTGATGCTTTAGGTTTTTTGGTGCATCACATATATCCTGTGCTATGCTTTCTATTAACTTTTGGACAAGCATTTCTGTGAATTACACTCTGTCATCTTATGGTTTTCATGCAAACCTCAACTGTGGTTTAAAAAACAAACAAACAAACAATCCAAAATCCTATAGCCTTCTTCACCCCAAAGAAAGCCTGCACTTTGCAACAGCATCTGATTTATGTCAGATCATCTCACAATAAAGAAAGTAAGTAAACAGCAAAGAATTAAGGACATACAAACACATTATGACATGTATCTTCTATTGTTCACACTGAAGAGACAGAAAACTCCAGGGAAAGAGAGAAAAAGGGTGAAATTGGTCTAAGTGTTTATGGATTGCAAGTACCCAAAGCTGAGAATAACTACTTTCAAGTCTTCGGGCTGAGCACTCACAAACCCAGCCAGGGGCAGTTTCAGAAATTCAGTATCTGAGATTCTAAAACTAGAAATGCAAAACCAGAGATTATCAAAATGAATGAACATTTCTAAGAAATTATCCTTTTTAAAAAAATGCTGAAAAGGTCTATTAAGAAAGCTGAAGCAAACATGAAGTAATAAAAACATTTATTTCCCAACAGTTATTTCTATAATTCAACATTGATCTCACCCTTTCATCTTTTCAAAAGCCTGAATTTTCAGCAGTACCTATTCACCTAGCGGAAGCTGTGTGCCTGCTTGTAATTCTCAGCTCCAAACCGGGAGCTACAGGCTCAAAGTATGGCTATGATTACTATGGTAAGCATCTCAGAAGCCATTTCTCTCACAATGAATCACAGAATCACAGAATCACAGAATCACCGTGTTGGAAGAGACCCATTGGATCATCGAGTCCAACCACTCCCACCAAACACTAAACCATGTCCCTCAGGACCTTGTCTACTCATAATTTAAACACCTCCAGGGAAGGCGAATCAACCACCTCCCTGGGCAGCATATTCCAATGCCTAATGACCCTTTCTGTGAAAAACTTCCTCCTAATCTCTAACCTAAACCTCCCCTGGCGGAGCTTGAGGCCGTTCCCCCTTGTCCTGTCCCCTGACACCTGGGAGAAGAGGTCAGCTCCCTCCTCTCCACAACCTCCCTTCAGGTATTTGTAGAGAGCAATGAGGTCTCCTCATTGGGATAATTTCCCCAAATATCCATGACATTATTTACAAACATCATTTGGTTTATGAATCCATTCAAATATTCCTCCAACTGCCACTGTCCCAACCACGCTGTGAAATCACAAACTCAGATATGTCCTGCCTCAATAATACAACATTGCTATTTACTGCAGTAATGATTTTGTAGCCAGGCTTCACTAGGAGACAACATTGTGTTGAGGACCCTTAAAGCACAGGCAAATGTAGCTGCTTCTTCAGATAAGTCCCATGCTAACATGAGGAGGAGTTTTGTGTTGTTAGTAAACCAAGCAGATATTTCTTCTGCACAAGAGGAGGAGGTCTATAGGAGGACGTCTATACCAAGACCATGAACTTTCAGCCTGCAATGAGTTAAAACTGACTCTGCCAAGACCTACAGCAAAACCATCCAAGAGTTTCGTTTGGTCAGGGTTTCTCCCATGTTCTTTAGTAGCTTGGATCATTAAAATTATGCAAGAAGTTTTTCAGAATTATTCTCTAAACTATTCTCTAAATGACTCTCTGGTTTATTCTATCTAGATGATTTGTTCATGGTATTTGAAATAACCTTAAGAATTTGTTGTAATATCTACCTGTGTCATGTTTCAAAGATCTCACTCATTTCCTTAAAGTGGGATTTTCATAAACAGAAAAAAAACCCAACCTAATGTGAAAGCAGTTACAGATTTCCTCTGTTGATTATAATTGTTACTGTTCAATTAGGTATGTAGAGACTGAATACACAGGATCAGTTCATTGCTGGAAACAATGAAACCCACAAGAAAGATCAGTAAACGTAGTAAAAAAGCCATTAAAAAAATCACCTTTAAACTCATCTCAGACCCAATATTGAATTTCCTATCACTAATCCAGTATCAAAAGGGTGCCTCTATTAAGCTACTATCATAAATGAAGCAATTGAATAAATGAATAGCCCCATTTACTGCGCTGGGACGGATCATACAGTAAATGACAATTTCTGGAACACACGAAGAGTGTGGAATTCAGTTCTATACAGCAGTTGCCAGAAAGTAATTTTTACCTTCCAAGATTCTTTTTCCCTTTCCTTATCAGGTTTATGCTAACAGTTAAACCAAAATTAACTACTTATGGCATGCAGTCCTTCTGTCATTCCATTGATACCCAGTAATTGTTAGCTCTTAAAGCAACTTTGGAAGTGTAACAGATATTACTAATCATGTCCTCTCAGTCCCAGAGATTTACCTGAAGGCTTCTGGGCTTTGTAGAAATGAAATCCAGAAAAAAATCCTCAAATAGTTAGCTCCTTAAGGATAGGATAGGAGGGCATAGGGATCAGTGTAAAGGTATTGACCAGATTGCTGAACAAGTGGACCTTGCAGTTCAAAAAGTATAAATTTATGCCTAGATCTAAACAGTGCTTGCGCATATCTTCAAAGAATTGTCGTTGAAGTTAATTTTATCTGTAGTTCCTGGTGAAAGTATCAGCTGTGCAAGACAGGGAACAAATTATTATCCGGCGCGATGCCATCTTGTGGTAAAAGGGAAAACTAACTGTGTCATCAGGCCTGGGTTTAAAGGCACAGGGACTTTGCTGACTCGTAGTATACAAGTCCTGCTCAGAACTACTCACTTGAAAAAAAACAGAAAAAGACTTTATCATAGTTAGGCTGAAAAAGTCTAAGTTGCTAGGCATTACAATCTGAAAATTGGCTATTTGTCTTCATTTTACAAGGTTGGCATTTTATTTTCATTCCAACAATACTGTTGTGGCATTAAATTAGGAATCATTTCCATCACTCCCAATGTTATGTAATGGTAGAGATGTGACATAACTTCACAGAAAATTGTACCTAGTATAAAAACTCCCACCACTTTCCTTGGGTCTCACAAGCTTGGTTTCAGAGCACCAGCGATCAGTTCAAAATGTCATGGCTATTCAAGATGAATCACTCTATAGCTATAAAAGGATTCTTCCATAGCTCATTTGTTTAAAAATAGCATGGAGGTATCTTTGACCCAGCTGACCTCTGAGTGCATGCAATACTGCCCGATCCCCTCACTGACAATAATGCCTGATGAGACATATCCCAGTGATATCGCCTTCCAGACGATGTTCCTCCCTCCAATTCTCTGCAGGCAGACATACCCACAAGACCTGTGTCACTCTCTGTGGAGCTGCAATACTCAAATTTTGGTCCTGCAACCAGCACTTACAGGCACTGCTCTACAGCAATGGCTGTCAGACGTAACAATATGCTACTTAAAAAAACCTAAAACCCTTGTAAAAAGTATTTTCCCATTTCTCAGTCTCAGGCATGCTCAGTATTGAAGGTCATGGCATGCCCTTATGCAGGCAGAGGCAAGGGAGGCCACAAGGCTCCATTGGTTTGGCAGTGGCCATGTCTCTGCACCTCTGAGCATGCTTTTGGTGTGTGCCTCCCCTCACCCGCAGGTTCCTTCCACCCCTTTTCTGCCTCAATACCACTTGGGGTGGAGGCAGGAAACAGATTTGGGTCAGCCCCAGCTGACCCATGAGAGGACATGATTAGTAATATCTGTTACACTTCCAAAGTTGCTTTAAGCACTAACACAGAATCATAGAATCACTAGGTTGGAAAAGACCTCTTAGATCATCAAGTCCAATCATTCCTATGTGCCACTAAACAATGCCCCTGAGTGCCATGTATACCCATCTTTTAAATACCTCCAGGGATGATGACTCAACCACCTCCCTGGGCAGCCTCTGCCAGTGCCTGATGACTCTTTTTGTCAAAATTTTTTTCCTGTTGTCCAGCTTGAATCTCCTCTGGTGCAGCTGAAGGCCATTCCCCCTTGTCCTGTCCCCATCCCCTGGAAGAAGAGGCCAGCTCCCTCCTCTCTACAACCTCCTTTCAGGTAGTTGTAGAGAACAATGAGGACTCCCCTCAGCCTCCTCTACTCTAGGCTAAACAATCCCAGTTCCCTCAACCGCTCCTTGTAAGACTTGTTCTCCAGCCCCTTCACCAGCTTCGTTGTTCTTCTCTGGACTCGCTCCAGAGCCTCAACATCCTTCTTGTGGCGAAAGTCCCAGAAGTGAACACAGGATTCAAGGAGCAGCCTCACCAGTGCTGAGAATAACCTCCCTGGACCTGCTGGCCACGCCATTTCTGACACAAGCCAAGATGCCATTGGCCTTGGCCAATGTGGAGCTGTTGGAAAGGATCCACAGGAGGCCATAAAAATAATTGGAGGGCTGGAGCAACTCTGCTACAAGGACAAGCTGACAGAGTTGAGTTTGTTCAGCCTGAAGAGAAGGCTCTGGGGAGACCTCATAGCAACCTTCCAGTACTGAAAGCTCTGGGAAAGCTCTGGGGAGGGACTCTTTACAAATGCTTCTAGTGACAGGACAAGGAGGGGTGGCTTTAAATTGGAAGCGGCTAGATTTAGACTATACATTAGGAAGAATTTCTTCAAAATGAGAGTGTTGAGGCACTGACACAAGTTGCCCAGAGAAGCTGTGGCTGCCCCATCCCTGGATCAAGTCCAGGTTAGATGGGGCCTTGGGCAGCCAGGTCTGGTGGGATGTCCATGCCCACGGCAGGGGGGTTGAAAATAGGCGATCTTTAATGTCCCTTCCAACCCAAACCTTTCTGTGATTCTATGACCCCATCGGCACCGTTGGAAGCGCCTGCCCGTCAGCCAGGGCGCCCCCTGAGAAGCACCGAGAGGGACTAACACCGGGAGAAGACGGAGGGAAAGTCCGGCAGCCCCGGGACTACATCTCCCGGCAGGCGGCGCGGCGGGCGTGCGGCGCGCCGGACCGGAAGGGCCGTGCGTCGCGCTTCCGGCGGCAGCGGCCTCCACGCGCGCGTAGCGGCCCAGCCCGGCGCGAGCCGCCATGGCGGCTCTGCGGGTGGAGGAGGTGCTGGCTGCCGCCGAGGAGCAGGAGGCGGAGAAGCGGCGGAGCGTCACGGTGGAGAAGGAGCTGGAGCTGGAGTTCGATCTGGGCAACCTGCTGGCGCTGGACCGCAACCCGCCGCCGGCGGCGGGGCTGCGCGGGGCCGGGCCGCGGCGGGAGGCGCTGCTGCGGGCCCTGGCCCGCGACAACGTGCAGCTGCTGGTGTCGCGGCTCTGGGAGCTGCCGGCCGAGCGCGCCGGTGGGGCCGGGGGACCGCTGGTGGCCCAGCTGCCCGAGCCCACCTTCCGCCTGCCGAGGGAGAAGCCGCCGCCGCGACCGCGGCCGCCGACCCGGTGGGAGCAGTTCGCGCGGCTGAAGGGCATCCGGCGGCGCAAGAAGACCTCGCTGGTGTGGGATGAGCAGGCCAAGGAGTGGCGGCGGCGCTGGGGGTACCGGCGAGCGGGAGGCGACCCGGCCCGGGCCTGGCTGGCCGAGGTGCCCGAGGGCGCCGACCCGGAGGAGGACCAGTTCGCCCGGCTGCGGCGGGAGAAGCGGGAGCGGGTGGCCCGCAACGAGCTGAACCGCCTGCGCAACCTTGCCCGGGCGCACCGGGCCGGCTCGGCCGTCCCCGCCGCGCCGCTGCACCCCACCGGCCACCAGAGCCGCGAGGAGCTGGGCCGCGTAGCCCGCGTCGCTCGCGTTTCCACCGCCTCGCTCGGTCGCTTCCAGCCCCGGCTGCCCAAGGAGCCGGCGGAGCCGCCGTCCCGCAGTGGCGGAAAGAAGCGCCGCTTTGAGCCGCTCCTGGGCAACCTGGCGGCCGAGCGCAGCCGGCAGCTGGAGATGCTGCGGGACATGGGCAGCAAGAAGCCGGTCCTTGACATCACCCGCGCCGTCAACAAGCAGCTGCGCCAGGAAGAGGCCGAGGCGGCCGCCGCCAAGGGCAAGAAGAAGCAGACACAGCGGGGGAAGCGCGGCCGCCGGCAGCAGCGGGTTGGCCGCAGCGGCAAGAAGAGCGGAGCCCGGCGGCAGCCGCAGCAGCGACCCCCGAGCAGCAGCATGAGCGGTGGCAAGAGGAAGAAGGCGTGAGGGACTGTGTGGGCACGGGGCTGGGGTTCCCCGCCGAGGTGTGGGAAGGGACTGTCACTGCCAGCCTCCTGCCCCGTTCCCGCACTCGTTTGTCAATAAATACGCCGCAGCTTTTTCAAAACGTCCTGCGTTTGTCTCTTGGCTGGCAACTGGGGAGGACTGTGTTCTCCGTCCGGGGGGGCTGGTGGTGGATCGAGGGGGTCAGGAGTCCCTCTTCCCCGCAGGCTGGGAGTTTCACAGGGACGGCCAGGTGATGTTGCTTCGTGGCTGGCTGCGGCTGCAGCATTTCCAAACAGAACTGAGGCTGGGCAAAGCTGCCCCTTGCACAGGTAGGTGGGATTGGGTGTAATGTTAACGGTGGTGTAATTGCCTGCTCAGTCGAAAGGCTCTCTGCTCTCCGCAAATGGCCTCGTGGTGGAGCTCTCGTTCTGTAAGTCAACTTCTGCCTCTGGTATTCAGGCTCAGTTGTAAAAGTAATGCGAAATTTTACTTCATTGCAGGGCCCAAGAAATTGTAAGGATTTCCTAGAGATTTCAGTGGATTAAATAAAGAAGCCAAAATTGGTGAATAGCCATTGAATTAATCAGAAAAATGTTTATATTGAACAGCAGGTTAAAACTTAATTTTCCACCTGTACTAACAGTAATCAGTCATTTCATAGAAATAATTTCAGTGTTTTTCTTCACTGAGCAGTTTGAGAGCAGATGTTGAAAAATATTTCTGACTTCTGCTTGTTATTCTTTTGAACTTTATAGTGTCTCTCATACTCTTAAAAAAAAAATTAAAAAATTCTGCCCCGTTGTGTGGCTTAGCTACTGGACTGTTACTGTTCCTGTGGCAGTTAAATAAGTTTCAGCAATCTCAAGTTANGAGCTGCCGGCCGAGCGCGCCGGTGGGGCCGGGGGACCGCTGGTGGCCCAGCTGCCCGAGCCCACCTTCCGCCTGCCGAGGGAGAAGCCGCCGCCGCGACCGCGGCCGCCGACCCGGTGGGAGCAGTTCGCGCGGCTGAAGGGCATCCGGCGGCGCAAGAAGACCTCGCTGGTGTGGGATGAGCAGGCCAAGGAGTGGCGGCGGCGCTGGGGGTACCGGCGAGCGGGAGGCGACCCGGCCCGGGCCTGGCTGGCCGAGGTGCCCGAGGGCGCCGACCCGGAGGAGGACCAGTTCGCCCGGCTGCGGCGGGAGAAGCGGGAGCGGGTGGCCCGCAACGAGCTGAACCGCCTGCGCAACCTTGCCCGGGCGCACCGGGCCGGCTCGGCCGTCCCCGCCGCGCCGCTGCACCCCACCGGCCACCAGAGCCGCGAGGAGCTGGGCCGCGTAGCCCGCGTCGCTCGCGTTTCCACCGCCTCGCTCGGTCGCTTCCAGCCCCGGCTGCCCAAGGAGCCGGCGGAGCCGCCGTCCCGCAGTGGCGGAAAGAAGCGCCGCTTTGAGCCGCTCCTGGGCAACCTGGCGGCCGAGCGCAGCCGGCAGCTGGAGATGCTGCGGGACATGGGCAGCAAGAAGCCGGTCCTTGACATCACCCGCGCCGTCAACAAGCAGCTGCGCCAGGAAGAGGCCGAGGCGGCCGCCGCCAAGGGCAAGAAGAAGCAGACACAGCGGGGGAAGCGCGGCCGCCGGCAGCAGCGGGTTGGCCGCAGCGGCAAGAAGAGCGGAGCCCGGCGGCAGCCGCAGCAGCGACCCCCGAGCAGCAGCATGAGCGGTGGCAAGAGGAAGAAGGCGTGAGGGACTGTGTGGGCACGGGGCTGGGGTTCCCCGCCGAGGCGTGGGAAGGGACTGTCACTGCCAGCCTCCTGCCCCGTTCCCGCATTCGTTTGTCAATAAATACGCCGCAGCTTTTTCAAAACGTCCTGCGTTTGTCTCTTGGCTGGCAACTGGGGAGGACTGTGTTCTCCGTCCGGGGGGGCTGGTGGTGGATCGAGGGGGTCAGGAGTCCCTCTTCCCCGCAGGCTGGGAGTTTCACAGGGACGGCCAGGTGATGTTGCTTCGTGGCTGGCTGCGGCTGCAGCATTTCCAAACAGAACTGAGGCTGGGCAAAGCTGCCCCTTGCACAGGTAGGTGGGATTGGGTGTAATGTTAACGGTGGTGTAATTGCCTGCTCAGTCGAAAGGCTCTCTGCTCTCCGCAAATGGCCTCGTGGTGGAGCTCTCGTTCTGTAAGTCAACTTCTGCCTCTGGTATTCAGGCTCAGTTGTAAAAGTAACGCGAAATTTTACTTCATTGCAGGGCCCAAGAAATTGTAAGGATTTCCTAGAGATTTCAGTGGATTAAATAAAGAAGCCAAAATTGGTGAATAGCCATTGAATTAATCAGAAAAATGTTTCTATTGAACAGCAGGTTAAAACTTAATTTTCCACCTGTACTAACAGTAATCAATCATTTCATAGAAATAATTTCAGTGTTTTTCTTCACTGAGCAGTTTGAGAGCAGATGTTGAAAAATATTTCTGACTTCTGCTTGTTATTCTTTTGAACTTTATAGTGTCTCTCATACTCTTAAAAAAAAATTTAAAAAAAATTCTGCCCCATTGTGTGGCTTAGCTACTGGACTGGTGCTGTTCCTGGGGCAGGAAAATAAGTTTCAGCAATCTCAAGTGAATGGTAATGTAATATCTTGATGCAAATTAGTTTCTGAAAAAGCTAGGTGACTTAACAGTTCTGTTGTCTCACTGTAGCAGTTCAGTAGAGTGGCAGCCTGAACACAATGAAAAAGCTGAACCTCTGTGTAAGGCTGCATCCTTATCCAGGTATCCCCTGGAATCCTCAATGTTAGAAGCTAAATCCTTATGATGAGGATTCCAGAACTGGAAACAATACTCCAGATGAAGTCTCACAAGAGGAAGAGGGGCAGAATCACCACCCTCGACCTGCTGGCCACGCTTCTTTTGATGTAGACCAGGATATGGTTGGCCTTCTTGGCTGCAAGCGCACATTGTCAATCTTCATCAATCAGCACCCCCAAGTCCTGCAAGTCCAAGTCCCCAACAACTGCAGGGCTGCTCTCAGTCACATCATCCCTCATCCTATACTGAAACTGCAGGTTGCCTCAACTCAGGTGTAGGATGTTGCATGTGGCCTTGAGCCTCATGAAGTTCATACAGGCCTAATTCTCCAGCCTGTCCAGGTCCCTCTGGATGACACCTTGTCTTTCTGGTATGGCAACCGCACCACACAGCTTGGTGTCATCTGTAAATTTGCTGAGGGTGCACTTAGTCTCACTGTCTGTATCATTGATGAAGATACTAAATAGCACTGGTCCCAGTATGGACCCCTGAGGGACACCACTTGTCACAGATCTCCATCTGGACATCAAGCCATTGACCACTACTCTCTGAATACGACCATCCAATCAGTTTTTTACCCACCAAACAGCCCACCCATCAAATCCATAACTCTCCAATTAAGAGAGGGGGATGTGGGGGACTGT
>WAAB01009561.1:41981-79631 GCA_013389865.1 Piaya cayana
GAGGGGAGTGGTAGAGAGGAGGGAGCTGGCCTCTTCTCCCTAGTGACAGGGGACAGGACAAGAGGGAATGGCCTCAAGCTCCAGCAGGGGAGATTTAGGCTAGACATTGGGAAAAAAAAATTCACAGCAAGGGTCATTGGGCACTGGAACAGGCTACCCAGGGAGGTGGTTGATTCATCTTCCCTGGCGGTGTTTAAGGCACGGGTGGACGAGTTGCTGAGGGACATGGTTTAGTGTTTGATAGGAATGGTTAGACTCGATGATCCGGTGGGTCTCTTCCAACCTGGTTGTTCTATGATTCTATGATCTCAACTTTAGATCTGCTTCTGAGAGGAAAAGTACACATATGTTACATTAGAGAAGAATCAGGAAGTAATATGGATGCAAACAAGCTGTGGACAAAGATGTGCTTTGGCTTGAGGAATGTAATTTCTATAGGTTTTTTTCTACAGTCAGTCCCAAGTGTGTAGCCCTCCTAGGCCAGGGTTGTGGAGTAAGAGCAGGAGAGCTGTGCCAAGTCACTGAGTCAGTCTGCGAGGAATTTCTGTTGGCATTGACTGTAGGGAGGCTGTGGGAATAGCTATCTGTTTGCTGTTCATTTTCCAGATCCAGTACAAATTAGTATTTTGGGCCATAATTTCAGCAGCATAAAATTCTGAGCAGCTTGTTTTCATGTCCTTTACTTAAGACACTTTTTAAAGAATTAGCACTTTAAAAATTGAAAAGCTGTAGATATGTTCATGTATTTGTTTTGCCCAAAACCGTCTTACAGTAAGACAATATCACAGCTGAGAAATAGAATCACATTCTTCTGCTTATCTGCTTAAAGACCCACTTGGTCAATTCAAACTAAGCCCTTGCTAAATAGAAGTCTTAGTTAAGAAACACCTCTGCAGTTTTAGGCAGCAATTGAGTCTATAATCTAGCATGATGGTATCAGTTCATTAAGTCTCTGAATAGTGGGGATAGATTTAATAGTGATTGTAGCAGAAAATAAATGTTCATTGTGTTTCTGGGTAGTGTTTGAGGAAATGTTGCAATTTTTTAATACAGTAAAATTCTTCCTGAGAGTTAGATTTTGCTCAAGAATATAACAAGCAGGGCATCTGTTATAGTATCAGAAAGGAAGAGAGTAAATGGCTTGGACATGTTCTTAAGCCTGTCAAATTAATGATTGTGAGTACAGCAGACTCAGACTCCAGGAGAGGTCAAACATGTACAGCCTGGCAAGAGATGGCAATGAAAGAGCTGATAGCAGCTGGCCTGGTCTTGAATAGAAAGCACATAAAGGATTTTAATACATCTATCTGTTACTGTTGTGGGTCAGTGCTTCAATGCACCCCAGAGTGTCTCTAAGACTCATTATCATGGCTTCACTCATTGGATCTGAATCTAAATCGCATATTTTCAATTAATGTAGCAGACAGAAGGCATGACTTCAGCAGGAAGAGCAGAATACCTCATCTGATCTTTTCTTGGAGCAGAACGGGCTGTTTCAGTTGATGCACTTAGTTTCACTGTGGCAAAATCAGGATATACAAGAAATTTAAAGTTTTGTAGTCATTTATGTAAAAATATCATAGCAGAAGGAGGATGTGACTGAAGTAATATCCCTGTAAATATCTTTTCTACTAAATAAAGTTGATAGTAATGCACCAATTCATACTGAAATTCTGCTTATTGGCAATGCATGCAGTTCCTTAATTTTCAAGCATGCAGTTCATTTTGACCTGCAAATTCAGGGCTAGACAGAAGTAAAAAGAAGTGTAAACACCTGTTGGTATTACTCTCACACATACACAAGATGTTCTCTGTGTGAGTGCATACGGAGGATGTCTCAAGGATTTGTCTTAAAAGTTGTTCTCACAGTTATCATGTAGCCCCTACACATTCATAACACCTGTCAGCTAGTAGGTAGGCAGCCGGCATGCTCTGCAGATACTCAGTTCTACTAACTACATGCTGTTCTGGTTCTTGCAGATTGATAAATTCTAATGCACGCTTCCTAGTAATTTACTCAGTTTTTACAGGGAAGAATTAATTCTCAAAAAAAAAAAAAAAGACAAGACACACCTTTTTTGATTAATTATGTGAACCAAATTAAGTACTTGGTTCACTAATCTCACCAACAACGTGGAATAAAATGGGTAACTTACCTAGACAAGCCAAGATGACCTGTGAAAATGTATTGGTGATTTTAAAAGCAAAGGAATCTGCCAACTCTAGTACTGAGATACAAAGTGAAGTCACTTTCTGTTCCCTAATTTTACTATTTTGTTTCCATTCCAGTTCCTGAACGACCTGCCCTGAGGAATACAGACTATGCATTTGAGGTAGATTTAATAATAAAATATATTTGATTTAGAAGTAGTATTTTGTGTAAGTCTAAATATGGCAATTAACAAATATTTATATGAGTAAATACGTATATTTTGCTTTGACTGCTTGGGACTAGATGCCATTTCTCTTTTTTTTCCAGGAAAAAAATGTTTGTTTGGTTTTTTGTTTGGTTTTTTGCAGATGGCCATTTCAAACATCCGATATGGAGAAGGAGTTACTAAAGAGATTGGCATGGTAAGCTTCCATAGTGTAATTCCATCACCAGTGAAAAGTTATTTTCTAAAGGACTGCTGGTGCTATCAATCCATTTTATAAGGGGTAACTTATATATGATGTGTCTGAATCTTCACTGCTTTGCACTACATGCAGTCATATATACCAGTGTAAAAAGGGCAGAAAATACTGCTCAGTAAAGACCAAAAGCATGTTACAACAGTGTTGTTGTGGTGTAAGTAAATATGTGAAATGGAGTTTAGTTGATGATTTGCCAGGATTATGCAACAGTATTTTTCTCTGATGGGGAATTTAATTCAAGAAGTTTTGAATTCAGTGGCACACCAGGATTTTCTCAAGATCATTTTTGTCTCTTCTGGTGCTCATTAAAATGTACCAGAGACTTTCCATTGAATTAGATGGATATTTATTCAGCTCTGAGTTTGCACTGTGAGAGTGCCGAATTTTTGTTTCATCAAGCAAAATGTGAGATGATTCACCTGAGTACATTGTGCCAGTTATCCTTTTAAATGTCTGGTTTAATTCATCATTTTTCCACTTTTCTTGGCATCTATGGCATTAACAGTTCTCTTCTTTTTTAAAAATTTGCAAAGTAAATTAATAGATATTAAAATAAGTTAGACAGAACTGTCTAACAGGAATAGGATTATTCAGAATTGTATGTATTAAATAGCTGTTGTCAATCAGCTTAGCAAAGATTAGGATCTAGAATTATTTTTCTTCTTTTTCCCACCTTATTTTTATTTTTCAGCAATAAATTAATATTAAATTCTCAATATTTTAATGTCATCCTTTTGTAGGCAGTTTGGGGAGACTTAAACTATGGAAAAGTCTTTATGTCACAGGAATTGTGTAGGAAAAAATATTTTTAAAATACTTTGCATTTTTTAGTAGCCTTAGGTAGTTCCATGTTTTTTTCACTTGTTCAACATCTTTATCATTAGTTTTCTTCTAACATAAGACTTAAAGCATCTCAGTTTGGCAACATTATACTTTATGCTGTCTTCTGAATTCTGTATGTATGTGGTTAATCCTTGTTTTCTTTCTGATACTGTTCTAAAAATTTTACAATAATCAACCATTTTGGGGCTGGTTTTTTTTTTATTAGTACATAGTTCTGTTGATTTGGATTAGTATTTAAATAGTTCAGTGTATGATTTTATACCAGTTGTTTTGGTTTTGATTTCATTGTTACTGTAGGACCTGCAGAATCTTGGTGCTAGAAAAGTCTGTTTGATGACAGATAAAAACCTCTCCCAGCTCCCTCCTGTGAATGCAGTGTTGGATTCCTTGGCAAGATATGGTATAAACTTTCAGATGTATGATAACGTCCGAGTGGAACCAACAGACCAAAGGTACTGCTGCTGACACTGCTTCTCAAAGTAGTGCCTAGGCTCTTACAGGATGCAATACAGCTGTTTAAACACCTCCTGTTGACCTGTGCACTGGTCTTAATGGTCAGTTGTTCTATTGTATTGCAACTGCCAGTTGCTCAGTTCTCCTGACTAATCGGAAAGCTTTTCTTGTTTTCCAAGTTTCCTGGATGCCATTGAATTTGCTAAAAAGGGAGAGTTTGATGCCTATGTTGCTGTTGGAGGAGGGTCTGTCATTGACACCTGCAAAGCTGCCAACCTGTATGCAGCCAGCCCTGCATCGGACTTCTTGGATTACGTCAATGCTCCTATTGGGAAAGGGAAGCCTGTCACTGTGCCTCTCAAGCCACTAATTGCAGGTAAAGAGGATGGCAGGGTCTGGAGGGTGAGGGTTAGGAGAACAGTAGTCATTCTACGCTCTGCATACAATATTTTTGCTGAAATTAGTTTACCACCACTGCTTCACCATCCTGTAGGCTTACTTCTCTACTTGTATGCAGCAGCAGTTTTGCTGTTTACTTCAGTGGAAGTAAAACCACAGGTTTTGTGATTGGTTTGCCTTGTTTAGCAAAGTTGGACTCCTTTTGGTGAGAAAAGAGATCAAAGTGTCAGTTTCTCTTTGACCTCAGACTTTGGATTTAGGATACCTCTGGGATTTCCTGGATCATGTATTTTTGGTAGTGTAACTATTGTGGTTTTATTTATTTAGTTTGCGGTATTACATATTACTTGTTGTTTGTTGTTATCTCTGTTCTTCCTTTTAAGTTCCAACAACAACTGGAACTGGAAGTGAAACCACTGGTGTTGCCATTTTTGACTTCAAGGAACTAAAAGTGAAAACTGGTGAGATTTTTTTTTGTCTACTACTCAAGACAATTGCTTTTCCAATGTCTTCATTATTTCTGTGCCATGAAAGAAAGGGATACTGCATGACTTTTGAGGTGTCATTTTGTTTAATTCAACCAACACAGGCAAATTTGAAAGGATTAAAGGTTTCCTTTATGAATTAAATTTATAACATATTAGCATAATCAAATGCCTATGTAATATAGTGGATTATAGTTTGAAAGCAAAACAGGAAACTAAAATCTTTCAAGTTCTTAAATGGCAGAAAATGTTAATTGCAAAGGAAATTTCTACTTACATTCAGGGTCAACCAACTGTTCCTTATTTCCTCTGTCTTTTTCTTTCTGCTTTTAAGACTTCTATTTCTTTGTTGTATAATTGCAACCAAATGTTTCTGTTCCTGACTTTTGAAACCTCAGGCTTGAGATGCTGTGTGAGTGAGGGACACTGTCTTCCTTTGGCCTTTTCATCCTTGCCAAATAAAGATTAGGCCTAAATTGTCATCTTAAGCTTCATAGCCTTCTTGAGAATTTAGTTCTAAACATCTGGATTTTGTGTGCCACGTGATACTTGGGACCCAAAGGGGTGTGCTAAGGAGCTCTGACCGTAGCTCAGAGTTTTCTAGTCTATATGTAGTCAATCAGCCTGTCTATGTCTGTTTTTAGTTTTGTAAGCTACATCCGTGCCCCCTTAACCAAAACAGGAAGGCATATTACAGATGCCGAAGACAGCAATTAGCAACAGCAATGGATTGCAGACACAAACCAGTCATGCCTTCTGATTGTTCACAGAAGATACAAATCTAAGAATAATATTGCAGATGCCATTCAGCATAGACGTTTTGGAAGTATAGGCCAGGCAGGAAGGGTTACTAATGGAGACAGAACATTGTCTGGCAACAGTCTCAATTCATAACTCATTTACAGAGACTTTATCATCAGTAAGACTTAGATTCATAGATACTTCTTGCTTTGCCTTCTCTCTTGTCTTTTCTCTTCATGGTTTCAAATGATTACCTCTCATTATTATTATGTTACAAACCTTAGGATTGTCTTTATTAATTTTGTTGCAAAAGATCTTTAACTCATTTTTCTTAATTTTATATTGCAGGTATTGCTTCAAGAGCCATTAAGCCAACATTAGGCATCATTGACCCTTTACACACACTGTCTATGCCTGAGCGAATAGTGGCCAACAGTGGCTTTGATGTGCTTTGGTGAGTTTTCTGCATAGGCTGTTACTTGAATTTATTATAATTTTGTATTTTCACTATGATGATTGTAGAAAAAAAATATACTTTAGGAACAGAAAAGGATGATCATCTTTTCTTCTCCCTTTCCTGGTCTTGATAAGGTGGTCTGCATTATACTTTCCTCTTACTCAATTTCATTACCTGCCTCAAAATTGCCTTGCAGAAATTTTAATGCTTTTGCTGTGCACTGGAGAAGCCATTTGCTTTCAGTGTTTTGATTGTCAGGGAAGAGAGAGGCCATCTTCAAGGATTACGCACAATTGCAACAGTGTTTAACATGTCCCACAGACATGGCAGGGAATAGAGAACAAGGATTTTTTGATAAAATCCACAATTTGACAAGAAAAAATTGTGAAGGCTTGTGAGATGCTCGCATGTCTCATCTCAATTATGACCATCGTCAGAACCTCTCTCATAATGTACTTCTCACTTGGGCACATTTCCTTTCTTTTAAACCTATACAGCTTTTAACTGCACAAAATGCTTGGAAGTTTCTATTCAGAGGGCCAGAACTTACTCTGGTTTTGGGTGCTGTGTATATTTAAGTAATAGATGTATAATGGAGCTATGTGATTTCTCAAGCTTGTTAAAATGTCCTGAACTACAGTGTCTATAATGGAACTGAGTCATTTGTCATAAATGGAAATGTTTTGTCTATAGTTTTGTCCATCTAGATGTAGGAATGGAAGCAGTTTCCCTTCTTTATTTAGTCAAATTCATGAGTATCAGGGAAATTAGGTTCTTATTAGTTCCACTTAGCTTAAATATCACACTCCCAATTTTTTAAAGATCAATCCTTTTAAAAGAAAAGCGGTTTACAATGCTTCCAGTGCTAAGGCCTCTTACAATTGTTGTCCTACAGAAAGGAAACACACCCATTGCAGATGCACAGTGCTCATCATTGAGAAGTGTTACTCCCCAAGATGCCAGTTCATCCAACCTAACTTTAAGTACAATGTGATCTGATAAATTGTGACCGTGTTTGGATTGCCTGCTGTGTGTCTGTTGGAGAGTAAAGCACTTTGGAGGTGCCCACCCAGTGTTCTCTCAGCTGCCTATGGGATTGTATTTCTGGGTTTGGCAGCTGTTAGACACCAGAAGTAAATGAGAATAACCTGCATTCAAGGGTTAGCCGAGCAGTAAAATGCAACTCTCCCACTGAAATAATTCAAATTTTAATCTTTCATTTAGCCATTCTCTAGAATCGTACACTGCTCTTCCTTACAACATGCGCAGTCCATGCCCTTCAAATCCAATCAACCGACCAGCTTACCAAGGCAGCAACCCCATCAGTGATGTCTGGGCTCTTCATGCTCTGCGCATTGTGGCTAAGTACTTGAAAAGGTAATAAGTTTAACAGCCAACCCTTTGCAGTATGTTCAGTCTTCAGTACCCAAGAAGGGATGCACAGAAGAACTTGAATTTTTGGCTAAAATAAGGCAAACTACTACCTTAAACTTTTGGCTTTGACCCTGGATTTCTGTTCAATAGAGCAAAAAGTAGTTGGTTTTTGTTCATGGGGAATCTACTCATAAGAACTTTTCTCCAGGCTGTCCAGCTACACAAGTGGTCCAATGCATAGGAAGGCAAGGATTCCCATCCTCTTCCCACACAGATATTGGGGCCCAGACCACCAGCTGATGAAGTGGTGAGAAAGCTAGAGTGATCTGGGAGCTGTGTGTATCATAGAATCATTTGGTTGGAAAACACCTTTGAGATCAAGTCCAACCTTATGATTGCTGAAGCTCCTAAGTGGAATTGTTGAAACTGCCACTGAGGTGAATATGGCTAAATACTCTCTATTAACCCAGTTTTTTGAAAAGTGACAGGAAACTTGCCCTTCACCGAGCCAGTTAGATCTGCTTACTGATCCAGAAGCAGATTCATTCTCTGACTGAAGTGTGGGTTGATCCTATTTCCAGTGTTTTTATCGCACCTTATCTTAGAGGGTTTTGTATACTTGTCCATAAAGAAGCCCTCTCTCCCTTCTCCATCCTGAGTTACCAAGCTGTTTGTGAATTAACTGGTACTGTTGTCTCCATGGTGCACAGAGCCGTCAGAAACCCTGAAGACCTTGAAGCAAGAGCCAACATGCACCTAGCAAGTGCTTTTGCAGGTATTGGCTTTGGCAATGCTGGTGTTCATCTCTGGTGAGTACAGAAAAATATTAATCTCACCCAAGGTCAGCTTCTAGCCAGTGTTTGTTTCAGATTGCCAAAGACGTCGCTGCCTTTGTTGCTGAGTATGTAATAAGACATTGTAGCCTGACCTGTAGCCTCTTTGTGAGAAACTGATAGGGGCTTGCGATTTATGTGTATGAGGACTGTATATTCTAGATTGTGATACTCAAATCCAATCATGTGAAAATTAAATAGCATGGCCTTCTTTACCTTCCTTGATAGTAAAAACTATAGTTATGAAAAATAAAACCAATGGCATTTAAAATGTTGGATTTCATGCCAGCTGTTCTGCAGTGAGACAGCAACAAGATAATCTTGTGCCATTCCTGAACTGATGCAATTGTCTGTAAGCTGGTCTGTGGGGCAAGCATTCAGCAGGCTGAAATAAGCTGTAATTAATACTGCAAGGCAATGTAGTTTCATATGGGTGAAAATCTCAGAGGAGCAAAGCCTAATTGTGTGGAGAAGTTATTAGCAATCATTCTCTTCAGAGACGTTCCTTTCATTCCTTTTGTTTGAGCAAATCCACTCTTTAATTAGACTTTAAAATTAATGTTTCTTTTTCTCAGACAGTGTGTTCAGTTAGGGGTGGAGATTATGCTGGTTTTGACGTATCTATGTTACTTCAGTAACTGAGCATCTTTCAGTCCAGTCAGTGGAATAGTATGACTTCATATTCACTAAGTAAGGAGATAGTTTTTAAAGGTAGGCCCCCAAGATGCAGAGGAGTGAGGATTGTCTGTACCCAATATCCATACCGTACCTAAATACCCTTTTTAGTGTCTGTACCTAAGAGACTTGCATACAGAAGACTGACCCCACAAGGGAATGCAAACTTTTCAGATGCCAGGAGAGCTGCCCTAACCACTTTCTGTCTACTCTGTTCCAGCCATGGAATGTCTTACCCTATTTCTGGTTTGGTGAAAACTTACAAACCAAAGGATTATAATGTGGATCACTCTTTAGTGGTAAAACTTGGTTTATCTTTGTTTTCATATTACACATTTTGTTTCTCTGTTTTCTCACATTAATGAGCATTAAAACACATTGAATTTGAAAGTACATGTCTTGTTGATATGATTTTTCTTTTTTCTTTTTCCTCTTTGCCCCCAGCCTCATGGCCTTTCTGTGGTGCTGACATCCCCAGCAGTTTTTGCTTTCACGGCACAGGTACACCCTGAGCGGCACTTGGAAGCTGCAGAGATACTAGGTAGGAATCTCTGGATACAACTTACTAATGCAAATGGAATTCTTTCTAAAATGAGGGGAAAAAATGCATGGAAGCAATTGTTGTTGGTTGTCACAGAGGTTTTAAGTTTAAAAAAAAAGATTTTGAAGTCTGACTGAGTTAAACATAATGTAAACTTAAGTAGAATAATGCTGCATTTTTATATTGGATGATGTAATTAGAGAAACAAGCTGGAAATATCTGCTTCTTGGCTAGAAAACTGGGCAGCTTTAAAAACTGTAGGTCTGTTATGAATTGGGAGATAGTAGCTGTGATTGACATCTCTCTTGGTGCTTTATGGAGAGTAGTTGCTGTAGAGTAGACACCATAAAACAAACCAGTACTTGGGTGCACCTCTTAGCAAAAAGGAAGCATTTTGCCTGATGAATTTCCTGCTGTGGCAATGCGTTAGGGCAGTGTGATGTTCTGAGTCACTCCTGCCCTTTTTCCATGGCACACAGCTCTGGGTTTTGGTCTTTTTGAATGCAGGCATGAGCTTTTTTTTTAGGTGCTAGAATTTCTCCGTGGCCAGTGTCAAGGGAAGACACAGAGTAGTTGTTCTGTGGACGCATCTGTGATGTCTGAGAAATGGGTTAATGAACAAAGTGGCCTTTTCTGCTCCTTAGCAGAATAAAGGTAAATGCTGCAAGCTGATAGCTCGTTTAAAGGTTACCTTTTCATACAGTGCATCTGTGCAACCCGTCACCAGAAGGTGTCCTAGGGATAGGATACCTCTTCACTGCAAACACAGCATGACTGTCTATAATTAATAAACAAGCTTTCAATGATGTAATCTGGGAGCTGTTAGCAGTCTAGCTGTGACAGCATGGCTCTATGGTGGGCTAATTTATTTATATCTAAGGTCAGGATTTTTGTCTGCACTAGATTCTGTTCTGTAGCTAAACTGCTGCTAATGCTCATGTTTGCTAATGAGCAATCACAGTCACATTGTGCAGCAGCGTAGAGAGAAAGTGATTTGTGGGAACTCTCCTGATATTTGGAAAATTTGTGTTTGGTCCCTTGTGTAGTCAACCTTCTGTACGCAGATCACAGCAATCCAGTCACATGTGTGACTTCCTTGTATAAGTAACCTTAAAGCATTGTTGGTTTCAAGAAAGAGTAGGGCTTTTATATAGACAATCAAAATATCACAGTCTTTTAAAGAGAATGTAAAACAACATGGTCAGAAAATCTACATCTGGGAAAATCCCATTTATTTTATATACATT
This sequence comes from Piaya cayana, assembly GCA_013389865.1. Lineage (NCBI taxonomy): Eukaryota > Metazoa > Chordata > Aves > Cuculiformes > Coccyzidae > Piaya > Piaya cayana. Next base: position 52,664 of record WAAB01009561.1, read on the forward strand.
AGCTATGAATTTGTTCCTACAGAGTATGCAGTCCTGACTGTGGTCAAATCCAGAACATAAACCTAGTTGGAACTATATACTAGCTACAAAATGTCACTGTTCCTACAGCAATAACACAACTCAAAGTAGGCTGAGAAAATGTTTCTGGGTAACTGACCAGCACTGCATATCAGAGAATCTGAACTTTGGCTTCTTGATTTTAAAACACCAATAGGTTTTGTGGTATGAACTGCTGCCGTAAATTCTCTTTTTAAAATATCTGATAATTTTCACAATAGAAATTTAAACTGCATTATTATCTGTGTTGTGGTAAAGGGACTCTGCCATATACATGTCACGTGGAATTTAATTTATTCATTCCTGCCTGGGTTGTTTACTTCTGATTCCAATCCAGAGTCCAACTGACTACAGTAGCTGATTCAAATCTGTCATGTTGCCAAATGCAATGACTAAGAAGGTATTTTATGACATGAAGCAGATTACTAAATAGTTATGTTGTGTGTATGTACAGCTGTGAATTTGGGTACAGCCAGAAAAAGCTTAATACCTCCCTGGGTGGATTCTTAAACAGTTGAAATAGGTGTGCATGTGGCCAGAAATTTTCTAAGTGCAATCAAAGACTGTTGTGTCTTTTAGGTAGAGGAAAAAGAAAGTACTAGAACTATAGCAGTATTTTAAAGCTGCCCTTCATGTTTACTGTCCTTTTTTTTCTTCCTTCCCTTCCCTTTTACTTTACTACCTGAAGATACTAGATTTATGTCCCAATTACTCCTCTACAGCAAAACCCAGGGTAAACTCAAACTGCATGGCATAATCCCAATAGCTTAAGGCATTGTACAAGATTCTGTCTTACCTTATTTATCAATTTCTTCCAGATGTTATCTACTACAGTACTGCTGGTCTTACTACCCAAATATCCAAGTTCCTCAAATGAGCTTGTCATTCTCATGTTCACTTAATCCCATTTGAATGTTACACTGAACTGTGTGAGGATCACAGGAAATATTTTTCCAGTAGCTGTGTTGTGCTCTTACTCATCTTTCAGTAAGGCACTCGGACCTAACATAGTTCTGGTGTAACATCATTAAGGTTACACAGAGAACAAATTTAGCTCATCTTACTTTGAAAAGAAATCTTATGGAGGAACCTGTGTCTTCTATTTGGACGTGGTTTTATTATTACTTTTAAACAACTCCTGACCATTCATTGAAGAAGGGGAAGAAAGCTGTTCTGTAAGAAATATTGATGCTCTTTCATTTTATATTGATGCTTTCATTATTGTTCAGTACATGTTTCAAAGACACCAGTTCCTGCTCTTCAGTTCTACTATTCTACACAGGTGAACATATATTCATGTAGCATTAAGTTTAGGATTTACATATCCCCTTGAACACTGCCCTGCCGTCTCCTGTCTGTCTCTGCCAATGTGCTCTAGGTCCTCTCTTTGAATGCACAATATAACAGAATAGTAAGTGGTTTCAGTGTCCTCTAGATGTCAGCAAACTCAAGGCCTTAACATTTGGCACATTGTCCATAAAAATAAATAACATTGACGTTCATGCGTTCACTTCTTCCCTCCCAGCAGTTAGTCAGACTGGAAAGTGCTTCTCCCTGTAAGCACAGAAGGAAAGGAACTTAACCTCATGTGACAGTTAGTCTTTCTGGCAGCAGTTACCTGCTTCTCCTGGTCTTGTTTCATTTCACCTTTTACAAGCTATTCTAACTGTAAAATGAAGACTGATTCCCCTTTTTATTTCATGTTCCTTTTCGGATAGTCACTGTTATGTATGGATATGTATTCAGCTGATATTATGATTAAATTAAGGCCAGAACAGGCTTCCTCCGCTCTCTCCACTCTACAGTCAAGGCATTATGTCTTATTTTAGGAGCTGACATCCGCACTGCCAGAATCAAAGATGCGGGATTTATTTTGGCAGACACACTCCGGAAATTCCTGTTTGATCTGAATGTTGATGATGGCTTAGCTGCAATTGGTTATTCTAAAGCAGACATCCCTGCATTAGTCAAAGGCACGCTGCCTCAGGTAAGACAGAAAGCAAAACAGTTTTTCTTGTCAAACAAAATAGAACAGATTTTTTAAAAAACAGAAGTGTTTCTTTTCAAGCAAATGTTATTTCTAGTCATATATGGAAGCAAGTAAAATGGAGAAAATTATGGATAATCGACTGTATTTTGTTTCTCCACACTGTTTAAGCTTTTCTTTTCAGTGAGATGGAGTGCATTCTGCAGTCTGCGCTTCGCAAGGATTCAGAAAGAATGGCTAGGTATTTGGGGTTTTTTAACATTACATTTTTTAAAAAGAGGATGTTTTTCACAGATCTTTGGTCTTTGTAGGAGATGCTGCTTTTTCATAACTCTCTCTGCTAATTATGTATGCAAGATGAGTTGTAGATAAACCCTTAATACCAAGAGCTACCTGGTAAGACCAATCAAGCTCACTTTGCATTAAGTTATTCCATATTGAGAAGTTGCACTTTTCTTTCCAGATGGCTTTTTTGTTCCATTGACCCCCATCAGAATTTGAAATAAGGTCCCCTGGGATGATACAGATTAAACTTGTAATACCCTTTATTGTTTCAGCGCTCACAAAGACACTGCAAAAAGCAGCACACCACTCTGAAAGCAAAATCCAGTATCTTCCTTGCAAAAAGACAGTTTGATTCATATGATGTGGACTGTTGCATCTACTTAGGGTTTATTACTAGCATAGGAAATAAACACTAAGAGAAAAAAAGAAAATTTTGTAGGCTGAAAGCTTATTCACTTTTTACAGCAATAACTCTTACCATGTCTAGTTCTTCTCATTTATGAATCTCAAAGCAATTTAAAACAGATTGTAAGTATTAATATTCCTATTTTATACTTGAGAAAATGACACAATGGTTCAACTATTTAGGATCACACACAGCAGAGCAGTAGCAAAGCCAGGAAGAAGACTAAGGTCTCTGTGTGCCCATCAGCTGGATTATGCATGTAAATTGTTATGGGGCATTTTAGGGGTTTGTTTTGATAAATGTATTCCTTTATAACAACTGCATTTTGGTCATCATAAGCACAACATCTAACTGAAGGCATGTTTTGAATAGCTAGGGAAGGTTCTTCACCAAAAGATGTTGCAGGTTTTTTTGCTTGTTAGCTTAGCTCAAATTGACTTTTAATTCATTTAGCGTTGTCTCATGGCATTGAGGATTAATTGCACTGTGTAAAATGAGATGACCTAATAGTTTCTTGAACCTAATTTTTGTATATGAGTTGTAGCATGATGAAAATGTATTAGTAGTCCTTAATAACCCATTATTACCCACAGATGTAGTCCATACAGTTTATTCTTCGGTATATTTTTTCTTTTCCATTTGCAGTAGGTTTTCTTTGGAATACAACAGCGATCCATTCACATTCAACAAGGCAGTTGTAGTGCAGTGCTGATAGCACTAACAGGTGTGCAGGGTTTGTTCCACGTTAAGAAGTGCAGGCTGCAGGAAAGCAAAACTAGCGTACTCTAACTGCTGGGATTTGTGCTGGGAACTCTACTTGGACAAACATTTATACTTGAAGTTCAAACAAAATTTTATTCTGAGTGATTTTATTGAAGGTGATCCTGTTTACAGATGTAAGTGAGTCTAGCAAAGAAGATACTGTCCCAAGGTCTAAGGTGGTCAGCCCTGTCATGGTGTTTGAGGGGAGATACAGAGGACTGAAAATGAGAGACAGTGGAAAGGCTGTTCTCTAGCTTACCCGCCCCCTGCAGACATCCCAGAGGCATCTACAATGAAGCTGAACCACTGACAAACCAGGAGTTGCTCATTTTTGGAGCAATACCAGAATGCACTGAGTCAGACTGACTGAGTTGAGGCCTTGGTGTCCTGGCAGCAGCAAATGTCAGCCGGCTTGTGCAGAGGGAGTGCTGGTGCCTCTGTGTCAGGGCATACAGGAAGAGCATCCATTTGGAACCTTCTGTTGATATAGCTGGGAAATGCTGCAGTCTCTTAGGGTGATTGTATTCTGTCACCCTGTGTGACTTTACAGATAACTCTGTCCGTCTCGGTGCACAGGACTGCAAAACTGTAATTTGGCCCAGAGTGTCCTAACATAATCCTGATGAATTTACTGAGTGCTTGATCACCAAGTTGTTATATTTTCCATATTGTGAGTCTGAAGAAAACCCATACTTTTACCCTAGTGTTGTTTGAATTTTCCATTTGGTTTCAAAACCAAAAAAATCAAAATCTTTAGTTTTTGTTTGGGTGCAGCAGTGCTGCTCAGGGATGGGGAAAGAGGTACATTTGATTGCTATTGCTGCACCAGCAAAACTTCTCATGTAGGTGAAGTTATACACGCAAAGCTGCACTTTTCAGACTCATCACAAGCTATACTAACCATGCTAGCAAGACCATGAACTGTCACAGCTGGCTTCCTCACAGTGCTAGACCGATATTTCACGTTAAGCTCACAGTGCGGTGGCCTGTCTTGCTGTGTAACCACATCCAGCCTGTCCACAAATCACAGCCTTGTGGGTTGAGAGGGAAGTGGAGCGGCTGCAGCATTGCGCTGCAGCAGTGGTGTGTGCTCCGTTCAGGAGGCTGGCTGAGCTGAGCCTTCCCCGAGGCACAGGGCTGGAGGAGCCCCTTCTCCAAGCATCCCACTTAACGTGCAAGGCAAGGCCCCTAGCAAACAACATCCAGTGTCTCGAATGTGAAAAAGGGAGGGAAAAATTCAGAGCTTTTACTGGGACAGCCTCTTCCACAAGTGAGATCTTGAAACAGGTTGCAGCAGAAGAGAACTCCACCTTGCCAAAATACACTGCGTTCATGTAAAGATAACACGTTCCTAGTGTAGGCCTAGAGCCTCTGTCTTCGCAGATGTTTGTGACTCTCCCCAGTCTTTCAATAACTGTTAAAATTGTTGATTCTTGAAAGCATAGAAGTACTAATCATAACAAGTCTGAGTACATTAATGTTAAGCCCTTTCAGCTGAGTGTTTCTGCAGTAACAATACCTACAGTAATACCACTCCTCATCCTCGGTAGTGTGGGCTGCTTCTGAATTGCTGTCCCTGCCTTTGTGGTTGTTTTTTTCAAGCAGAGCAGTGAAGCATGTACCTTAGTTTCAGTCAGTGGGACTTCAGCACCAGAAAATTCTGTTGAATCACTGTCAAATGAAGACCAACTACAGCTATTTAGTATTCTGGTTCAAAGACTGTTTATTAAGCAGTTTTGGTACTGTCTCTTGCTGTGTCTCTTTTTTCGGAGCCTGAGTTGCAAGCATTGTTTGCTCTCCCCATCCGTGGCAGTTCCAGGGTTTTGAGAGATGTTGTATTTTGAAAATCTTGGTCCCTAAAAATCAACCTCCAAATTCCAATGCCAGTGAATGAATTTTAAATGGACGATATTCCCAGGATACTACTCACCAGTACGGACATCTGTGACTGACAAGACCGGTGTTTGACTTTGCAACTAAAATGCGTTTTAATCTTGCTTCTGTGTATTTAATTATAGGCAATTTAAACTAATATATTCTTGGAAGTACTGTGGAGCTGATGGTGCTTCAACCTTAATTACTTGATTACTTATTTGCAAAAGCATATTATTTTCTGTGAAGGGCATTAGTACAAGGGCACGTAGTTCAGCTACTGTTTGACTAATTTTATTGGCAACTTTCTGGAATCCATTTTTTCTTTAATCTTGCAGGAGAGAGTGACTAAACTATCACCACGTTCCCAAACAGAGGAAGACTTATCTGCCCTCTTTGAGGCTTCCATGAAGCTTTATTAGCTTAAATGTTTTGTTCTGAAAAGTGTGCTCTGTTCTAACACAAAGGTAATTTCTTATAGATATGGGGCTGAAATTGTTTAGAGAATGGAAGAACTTGTGTGTCTTTGACTTCTGTTCCATTGTACACTGCCAAAAGGTCAAGCAATTAATCTTTATCTAAATAGTGCTCTGAAGTGAAGTCTTGGCCGTGGGTCTTTTTTTCTTGCTTGGTAGTCAGTGGTATTAACTTGCATAAAGCCTGAAGCAGACTTCTCACTTTACTGAAGATTTCTTGTGCTTTAGAGGTGGTAAAAGGTGGAAAAATGATGTAAGGTATATTCCAAATAATTTTACAAATTACTTTTTTCATTAAAATAGTCTGTGATTTTGTCTTCAAAAATCATGCTGTTTAAGAAATAATTCGGGGCTTTTTTAAATAGGGAAAGATTGTTACCGTCTGGAAAAAAAACAGCTTGCTGTATTCTGTTCTACTTTGTCATCTTTTTACCAACCGGGCCACACTAAGGCAGCTATTGAACCAGAAGGCTTTTTGTTGTTTGGTTCAGAAAAAACCTGCACGCTTCATACATGTTTGGAAAAGGCTTCCTGGTAGTTTGCTTTGGGTTGAAAACATGACATTTATTGTCAGAAATTTATCATGACTTTTAAAATCTATTATAAAGCATTAGTAGGAGGAGCAAAACCAAAGTGTGGACACATTCAGGAGGAACCACCTAACAGCAAGACATATCCGTCATGGTGATTTTGTCTCTGTGGAAGCAACAGCTTCCTTTTCTGTTCTGTGGAAAGAAGATACCAACTGTATCTTGCTTCTCTGTGAGGCAATTGCTTGTGCTGAGCTCCTGCAGGTGCTGTCACTCAGAGGGAGGCCACCAGCTTAAGGAAGTGGCAGCATGTTGTGGTTCAATATTAAAAGTTGATGGTGTAGCGTATGGCTGCACAGGGCCCCTCTGGGAGCACTGGTTAAATGTAGGACTGAGTATGCATGTTCAGAGCTGTTAACCAGCTGGTTGACTGTCACCTGAGACAGGGAAGTGGGAAAGGGAGAAATGAAACTAAAATTGTAATACTATTTTTCTTTTTTTAAAAAAGTGCACATGGTTTTGTGTACTGTTCATTCAAATTAGGTTCCACTTCATGTTGGACTATTTCAGCATCTGATTCATGCAGCTACCACAGCACAAGACAAACATGAGAAGAACCCTATAACTTCTGGTGTGCTTACTCTTCCTGCTAGGGAGGGAGCACTTTTCAATCAGTCTGCTGAAGTAGAAGGCTGTGTTCTTATGCCTTTGCATTCTTGTGTTTGTCTGATAAAGCAAGTGCTGTTCTAGACTCTGAGCACAGATGTGTTCTGTGCATTGACATTGCATCTATTCTAATGCTGCTAAAACAAGTGGATGGATACTGCTTGAAGACTGGAGATTTTGGTTTTAACCACAGAATGGGTTTAGTGGCCATAGGAACTGTGATGCCAGTATGCCTTGCCTGGGCTGGGACACACATTTGGTTTCCATGTCCTTCTGAATCCACTGCTGAAATTGCCCACAAGAACCTGTATCACAAAGGCTTATGTTGTAAGAGTAAGGGATTCACTTTACTGTATTGTGCAAAACTGCCATACTGGGGAAAAAAAGTTGTCAAACCCTTTTGTATGTAATCTTCCATCTTTCCACTCCTGTCTTTCTCCAGGCTGGGATAGCAGTGTAGAGTCCTAAAGAGAGAATCTTATTTCCAGGAGCCTAATTCCTGGCAGCCATGCTGAGTTGGAGAGAATATACTTTCTGGAGAACTGGACAACATGTGGGTTTCATCACTCCAGCAAAGTACTTTCATGGGTTAGTTAGGAAGGTAGGGTATTTTCTTCCAGCACACTTGTTATTTGCCATTCATGCCAGTATGACAGTTATTACCAGTCTGCATTTTCAACTGACAGAACCTTGCACTTAACTTCCTATCCCAAATAACATAGAGCTCTTGCTGGTTTTTAAATTAATATTCACACACACACCCACCCCCCCCAATACAGTGGATTTAATCTGTATTTTATAGATGAGACAAAGAGTTTGATGTAATACCTAACCCAACATAAGCAGATGGTGCTGTAAGGAGGGCCATTTCTGTTTTCTAGCACCTTTTGGCAACATGAGGGTCTTCAACTGGCTTAAACTGGTTGTGAAATCTCACTCACAGACATCAGGTACACAAGTGTTCTCCTAACACCAATTATTAGCCTCTAGTGGAAATTTTCTGAAGAAAAATCAAGAGAGATCAAGTCACCTTACAGTGTCTTTAAAATAGTGATAGTGTGACAGGGAGTCACGCCCTGGCTGCTGGGCAATGGTGGTTTTATTCACAACTGAACAGTTAACCAGAGTTTTTCATGTATTATCTTACTAAATTTCTTGGTTCTGAGACAGCCTAGTTGGTCAAATATATCTGTATCTTTGAACATACCTATTTTGTGCCCATGAACCTGGCATTTGTATGAGGAACTGGGGTGACACTGTAACTGTTAGTGCCTGGCAGTGGTTGGGCATGTGTGAGAAATCTGGACAGTTTGTTCTTGTGGCTTCTGTTACTACTCTGTCACTCAAGCCCTCCATGACAAATGTGTTATTCCCTTAAGATGGTACTGAAATGCATATAACAAATAATATTGTGCTTGCTATAAACACAAACTTGTTTGAAAGCATATGAGTGCATTGTTTAAATCCAGCAAGTTAACTTGAATCCTATAAAGTAACTGAACCAAAACCAGTCTGAGAAAGCAGACTTTCACTAACTTCACAGACCATTGTGATTCTTCCTACAAAGTCATTTGCCTGATGTTCTTGGTGCTGTGCAGACAAAGTCATTGTGTTGTGGGTGACAACCAAGAGCAACGGTGGAGGAATTCCCAAAATAAAAGCATTCAAACACAGTATTTCTGTGACTGTTTAAGACCATTTGTGCATGCCTCACTTTGCATAACCAGTCCATAGTTATAAGTAGTATTACATATTTCATGACAACAACATTATCAGTCCTTTTATGTTGTACTTGTTAGTAGTAGGAATTGATTGAGTCTCTTCTTCCTTGTGGAGTCAGAGGCCTACTTTCTGCCTTATATAGCTGTAACTATATAAAAGGATTTGTCAGGTTTCATATAAAGAAGAATAAATTCTTAGTTTATCTAGATCATGGTTTCTGAATAGGTTTAAAGTAAGCATAAATGGCAGATATTCAGTCACAACAGAAGAATGGTTTGAAGAGGCTTTAGGGATTCCTATTAAACTAGGAGTTACCACGTTCAAAATTCTTGCTGTGGACACTGACCTGATACTTCTGCCCCTGGTCCTGTGTTCTCTGAGTTCTGTGCAGATAAACACAAAGTGCACCCTAGCTTATCTGGTTGCTCACTCAGTCCATCTTCAGCTATAAGAATAGCTTTGGGGTGCAGGTATGAACAAGTGCACGTGTAATGCTGGTGAAAATAGTTTACCAGCAGGTGTAGTTTTACCTGGAGTACAAAATGGAAAGCCCACTCCCCTCACAGGGTGCTGAGAGCTTGGTATCAGTAGAACCTAGAGTAGCTGGTACAATATTTTATCCAGCCCCTCTCTTCCCTTGCGTCTTCTCATTCTAGTGCTGGTTTTCCTAGCTGTTGAAGTAAAAAGAGGATGAAGCAAAAAATACGTAACCAAAGCACCTAAATCTGCAAAAACTCTCACCATCATCCTGTGTGAATAAACTTGAAAGAAATCACAGGTAGGTTAGTGTGTGCACTCATTCCTTGTTGTACCATCTTCACTTAATGTGGTAAGGCTGTCATCTTCTCTCTTGTGGTTTGTTTTCCATCTTCCTGAGACCTGAAAAATGGATGAGGGAGCGTGGTGGTTAAGAGAGACACAGCCAAGCTTTGTCTAGGTGCTTCCCATAACCCCTGAGTAAATCGGCTTAAGCATCACAGTGCTCCAGGACACGTGCAATATGCCTTCGATTCAGCAGCTCCATGCTTATAAATCCATCACTGCATTAAGTGTGTCTGTGCAGAAGGGACAAGGGCAACCTGACACAATGCAGCAGGAGCCCTAGAGGTACAGTCTCCAGTTTTCCTCAGATCATCCCTGTGTACTTCCTAAATAAAAAGGAACTTAATTTAAATTCAGAAATACTGAATACAGAAAATGCTTAGACCATTTTCCTGATTTCTCCAGGAACAGTAGCTGATGCAGAGTTACATAGACCACTTGTCTGTCGCAGTGTCCTGGACAGTGAGAGCAGGGTCTTGCACACTTACCCACTCCTGCTAATCCTGCCTTGGAGCCTGATTCCATCTTTAACTCATCAGCAGGCCACCTGCAGAAGAAGAGGTTCCTCTTCGAGCCAGGCTGTGGTGGGACTGTCAGTTACTGAACTTGCAAGGGTCTTGGCTCTCTTTGTGCTTGCCTTATTTCCCACAGACAGTTGCCTTTGTGCTTACCTGCAGTGTACATATGAGAAATCACTCAGTTTTTTACAAAATGCTTCGTGCATATTTTTTATGTGTCCATGAAAATAAGCAGAAGCTTCTACTCTTGCTCTGAATTTCACAGTGAAATGGACAAAAAAAAACCCCTCCCATAACCTGGGCTATCATCAGGAAGGCTGCAGTTCCCTTAGATGCAATGTTTCTGAAGGTAGTTTGATATTTTGCCCATTGTAGGCTCACATTAAATAACCCACTAAAATGCCTTTCATTTTCTCCCCATTGCACTGAAAAATCTGCCATGAGTGAGTTGATAGAAAATGTTGTGCAGCCAAATAATGACAATAAGAGGAAGAAATATTTGACGCAGCTCAATGGAATGTTAATCAGGGTCTTAAGTTTACTGCTTTCCTAGTAATACAAGAAGGGATGAAAAAAAAAAAAAACTTGCAGTCTTTGATTTCTTTTGAAATATTACACATACTCGGTTTTCAAAGAACTTTAAACACTGCAAGTGGCAGCAGATATTTTCCTTTTTTCTCTAACCATGGGAATTAAAGGGGGGAAAATGCACACCCATGAGGTGGCACAGTTAAGTGAAAGCAGAGGAAATATGACCCATATCCTCTGCAGAGCAGTGTTAATTGATATCACTGTAGAGCCACGGAGTTCAGTTCTGCAGACGGGTATGCTGGCAGCACACCAAAATCAGCAGAGTAGTAACAGAACGAAGGCTGTGCCCACACTGTCGGCTGAGCTCTGGCAAATGTTTAATCTGATATGACTGTATCATGAAATATATATATGTATATCATAGCACAATCACTGATTTATTGATGTGGAACTTTTGCTCTGTGTCCCCTGACTTCCAGTGACTTTGACCAGCTTTAACAATGCACTTGTGCTTTTCCTGGGGCAGACTATCTGGATGTTTGACCATAGAGCCTTAAATTAGCAACTTGACATTGAAATGCTGATTTACACCTGCAGTCAATGGATAACACATGTTAAGGACTGATTGTCAGCAGCTCCAATGTGTTATCGCTTCATTCTGTGGCATTGTCACTTGCCTTTATGGGGTTTAAGGATGCCTTTGTGTGGTATTGTTGGTGTGGCTAAGGACACAGCTGCGGGGGGCTGACACCGTGTGTGGACATTGTCATTTATCTGAAAGCTGATGTCACTTTCGAAAAATCACTGCGGAGGTTTGGATGTTTAAGTGTTGCTGTGTATTTTAAGACAGTACTGGAAATAAAGACACTTTTTTTGCTGGCATAAAAAAAACCAGTTAACATTGAATAACTTGCTCCTCCGACCTTTTCACCTTAAGGAAGATTAATGGTCATTTAGATCGTAACTTTCCCCTTGATCAGGAGTTTGAAAGCTTTAGGGATGCAGATAGACAAAAAAAAAGTCTTCACCGCTAGGTCACCACTACAGACCCGAGATATCTCCTAGTGACCACTAGATGGTTGCTCAGTAGTTTATGTGTGAGAGTTGGTTGTAATCCATTTTCCAACGGACACTTCCCTGCCTCAAGAAAGCTGTCACCGTGTGCTTATCTGAGCAGCGAGAAATAGGAATTAACATCAGCAAAGCCTGAATTGCATTCACCATGCACTACTAAAGCCTCAGTGCCTCTGTAACACTTGTTTTGGTGGATCAGTCCTTCTCCAGAGTTGGTTTTCCAAGCCAGGAAATGCTGAAGCCATGTCAGTGCTGTGCTGTGCTCAGTGGCACTTCGGTGTTCCCTCTACTCCCACTTATGGAGCAGGCAGTTCCCATTCAGACACACTCACAGTGGCACCACTTGCATTTCAGCCAGTTAGGACATCCTAGAGGAGGACATCCCACAGCCTTCATGTAACCAACTCCCAGGTTTAGTTCCTGGTGTGGTCAAGCTGACATACTTCATACCTGTTGGATTTGTGTTTTAAATGGGAGACCTAAAATTAGAACTACTCAGTTTGTAGAAGTGAGCATAGAGCTAGGAGGCAGATTTCAATAGCAAAGTAACTGCTAGTGACTTCTGATGTCAGAATTGATAATGTCACCAACTGCAAAGTGCCATTCGGGGACCTACCTAAGAGAGTAGAGCTGGAAATGCCAGCCCACTGAACAAAGGCAGCACAGGGGTGGCTGATGGGTGCTAAAGGTCTAAGCCTTTACTTCACTGCAGGCACCTGCATGTGCATACCAAAAGAGGCATCGGTAAAAAAAACCTGTGGTGTGTGGAGATACAAGAATATGATTGCTTACAGCTGAGATGTTGAGCCTGAATATATAATATGGTTATATGAGAGTATAAAAAGTTGGAGAGCTAGGATCCAGGAGCCTACAACTTTTTGGCCGACCAAGCTGAGAGGATATAGAGACATCAGACGTAGAGGAACATCTAAGATGAGAATATGCATTTTACAAAACATTGTAGAAACCAGGAAGGATGTAGAATCTAAAACTATATAGTTATTAAGGAGAATGTGCCATGTCTATTGCAAAGCCCCCCAAAACTCTTTCCTCTTGCCTTTTGGTTTTCTCTCTCCCAGTTTTACCTCTGTACAGTTACTTGCCATGTAGGGAACAGAGCAACTGAAGAGATTACAGCCTGGACTGAGGTTTAAGTGTAAAGGCTAATAATACAGAGGAAAAGGACAGTTAAAGTTCATCAGTTCTATGAAAATCAAAGATCTCAGAGGCTGCGTGACTTGGAAGGGACTGACCTCTATGTAGCTTATGAGCTTGAAAATCCTCTCCTATGTATTTGCAGCAGTAATTCCTGTTGTTATCTGAGGTGATCTACTTTAATCAGATTCCTAGAAACAAGTCAGGTACTTAAGAGAGAATATCTTTGACACTCCTGCTGGCAGCATAGAGAAGCCAAAGACCAAACCAGCAAGGAAATAAGATAACTTGCTTCATCTCTCCAAAACCTTTCTTAGGATAATTGGCATCAGAGGGAGTCCAGAAGTTTCCCCTTCAAGACTCATAGCCATACGGTGTATGGCCATTTAACATGCTTGTCGCAAAAAAAGCTACATCAAAAGTCTCACATCTCTAAGACACAATTCCATATTGGTGCTCCCAGTGTACCCTAAGACCCCCTTTGTCACCATGCCATCTCCTGTGCTGTCTCGCGGCTTACCACAGGCACCATAACTTAAATGTGGATCAAAAGTGGGCTCATAAATTTGATCCCACTTCTGTGCCTTAGTGCCACTTCTCCTACTTCCTATTCCTTTTTTCTAAGTTTCTAACACTGGGTTCTCCAAGTGCCAATAGTGATGGTCCTTGTTTTAAATTTTATCTCATTTTCACCAAGAACTTCAACCAGGGAAGGCAATGCTGTTTTGATACCCTCCAAAGACATTCATCCTGCCAAGCACGTATGCTGCATGCAGCAAAAGGAGCTTGGTGGCTCTGTGAGGACATGCTAGAGACAAGTAAGGTGACAGTTCAGGAATCCTAAGCAGTTTGTGCCTGGTTACCCAAGCAGTGGATTTTCCTCCATATGGTGTGAGACATAGTCTGCAGTTGCAGCAAGAGGGCTATTAGTGCAAAGATTCGCGAAACACAGGACGAGTTTCAATAAATGTGCTTGATTGTCCAAGAAATGGTCATATGCACATCAGGAGCCAATAGTCAAAATAATCTTAAAATCTTAAAGGAAAAAAATTGGAGTGAAAAAATCCCCATCCAAAAATTACTGTGATTTATCAGGGGAATAAAGACTTCACTGGTCAATTTGCTTGAAAATTTAATAAATTAAGGACAAATGTAATTAAAGTTTGGTATCTTAATAAGCTATTGTTGTTACAACCCAATTTGGACATATCGCTCTGTTGTTGACATTTTTAATCTGTGGATTACCAGTACACGACCAGCGTATGAAAGCTTGTTAAGCCTCCACGTGCTCAGCTTGGCCCTCTCTTTAATGCTGGCTCAGTGCAATCCCTGCTGCTGGCACCAGCTCCGTGGGACTTGAACCTCGCAGTACTGGGTATTGTGCATCTCACTGATCATTGTGTGGAATTACTCAAGTGTGTTTTACAAGCTTAGGGCAAGTTTGTAAATGTCCAATTATCTATATGTAACCATTTTTAGGAGGAATCACCAGGCCTGGCTTTTTCTCTCAGAATCCTGCAGTATCTTTCTGTAACTGGAAGAAGGAGAGATGCTTTCAACCTGGCTCCCTGGTCTGGCTGGTCTTTCCTTTCCTGATTAGCAAAGGAGTCTGTGTTCTTGCCCTTTCAAACTGCACAAGACTTGCATCCTCTATAGTGGATGTAAACTTAAGAATGTTTTTAAATGCCTTGATCATATCATTCTCATTTGGGTAAAATCTGTCACAGCAGCTTTCAACCAGGTGCTGGAATTAAAATATGGCGTTTGAAAAGTCTTCTACTTATTCGTAGGCCTTTCAGCACTACTTTAATTTTGGACTAGTTTTACTAGTCTGTGAGAATGAGGTGAAGTTGTTGGTTGCATATCTGTCTCTCCTCTTCATTTAGAGTAAAATAACAGGCTAGGTATGACAAGTTCACTTTATATTTTGCTATTGCTGTTAGTTTTACTTTTCAGTCATAGGCAGTTGCAATTCTTTGGCCCTAAAATGAGGGGAAAAAAAGTTATTTTCTTTTCAAAAAACACCACTTGTATTGCATCATACAGAAATGTTTCAGAGTGAATGTCTGCAGCATGCATGTGCACTTTTATCCTGTCTTATTTTTAAATGGTTAATTGTGCATACACAATCCTACTCCAAAAATACCAGTGATTTATCCTTATCATATTGCCCAGCTAACAGTAAGAAATAGGCTCAAGTGGCTCAGTATGGATTAGATTCGCCTCTTACGCAACGAAGTATAAGATCCAGGGAGGAGTCAGAGACTTGCCTTGCAAACAGCTCTGTCTTCTGTGGGCCAGGGAATCCCTTGGCAATATTCCCTGCATTCACTGAAAGTACTAGGATCCTTCCCACTGACTTCACTTGAAGAATGCTGCATGGAATGCTGCATTTTTTTATGAAGGCCAGGATAAATAAGGTTTCTGATACTTCTCTTAAATCACTTACAGTTTAATTACATGTTTTGTGACCATAATTCACATCTGTTTTTACTGGATTCCTTTTAAACTTACCAGCTCTGGCGTACTTGGTAAGCAGGACAAGCAAATACCCTTTATTCCTCTAAATGTGGCTGAAATGTGGGAAAAGCAGCCCCACTGCCTCCCTAGAGGAACGTGTTGCCAACTTATGGGATTTTCTGCCATGTTGACAAGATTCACTGATCCTTGTGCTCTTTTAATCGGTTGTTTTTATCTCATCCTCAACATCTGCCTCTTCCCCTTTTCCATCTCTCCTTACTTTCTGCCCACATTCCTAAAAGTCACATACCTTCCCTGTCCCAGACCTGCAGTTCAGGTTAGATGGAAGTTTTGTCAGACACCGTATGTCTGTTTCTGTGTCCTGAGTTGTCCTCTTCCTTCTCACTTGTCCCCATTAACCTTTGGTCATCAATTTCTTCCACCAGCAAATGTTTTCATTCTTTACTGCAACACAGGGAGTTCAGGTATTTGGTAAAAAACTACAACAGCTACATTACAGCCCACAGTAAGGAATTTGGATTCCACATATTGACTTGAAAGTCTTCAGTCGAAGACATAACCTGGTGCAAAAAATGTTTGGTGTCTTCTCGTGGCTGCAGTGGCATCATGTGAATTAAAATAATAGCTTTATTTATTTGTTAATAGCAGTGAGGGGGGAAATGAGCCTAGTTTCTAGATATCTTATGTAGTTTGGGAAGCAAAAGTGGTTCATAGAATCATAGAATAACCAGGTTGGAAGAGACCCACTGGATCATCGAGTCCAACCATTCCTATCAAATACTAAACCATGCCCCTTGGCACCTCCACCACCCGTGCCTTAAACACCTCCAGGGAAGGTGACTCAACCACCTCCCTGGGCAGCCTGTTCCAGTGCCAAATGACCCTTTCTGTGAAAATTTTTTTTCTAATGTCCAGCCTAAACCTCTCCTGGCAGAGCTTGAGGCCATTTCCTCTTGTCCTGTCCCCCGTCACTTGGGAGAAGGGTCAATACATATTTGGTTTCCTACTTCCACCCAAGACTGGACTATTGCTAGGTCAGTAGGGAGCTGAAGGGGGATACCATGTGGAATTGTCTGATATCCTGCCCTGCAAGCAGCCCCTGAGTTGGACATTGTGGAGAGCATCTTCCTCAAGTCTAAAATTTGTACCCTACTTTTCTTCAGCAGGTTGCATGCAGTTGAACTTTATAGTACACTTTCTTGGCAGGTATCCTCACACCTTGTTTATAGATAGTTCAACCAAGACATTTGTTCAAAATAACTCACCGACAGCTAGGAAAAAAGTAGCCCAATATGTGCCATTGTCCTGAAGCCACATGAAAATTTCCTGCAAAACCCTGACCATTCAATAGTGCTCTACTACCCTGTAAAATCTAGGTAAAAGGAAGAAGCAAACTCCCTTTCATGCACAGGGGAAAATTCATTACCAGATGAAATAGATTATATTGACCGTCCCGAGCCTTATTTTTCTGTCTGGAAGCATGAGAGCCTTTTGTCAGCTCTCTTCACAGGGTGACTCATCTCCAGAGCATCATGTCCTTTGTAAAGATAGGTGTTCAACGCCTACCTGCTCAAAACCCAATCCATGACACAGCGAGTGCCAGCTGATAACCAGCTCACTTCAGTTTCCATATCCACACCACCTCTCAAGCAATGAAACACCAAACATTTGTTCTAATGTTAAACCCCAGCTCCGGCTTTAAAATACCTTCAAGTATACCTGTAAGTAGTAAAACATGACTCAGATCCAAAAGTGTCTCTTCTCACAGGACTCTCAGTATCCAAAGGTGAAATAAAGGGTGGGTTAGATTTGTTATAGCTTTTTTTTTTTTTGGTCAACTATTCAGTGTTGCTCTTCATTATTTTTTTTATCCTTTTGAAAGGTTTAAAGCCTCCCTACATAACCGCCTCTGCTCCATTCACTAATGAATGGATGGTGCGCTGATCTTTTTCTCGGTGGGTAATGGATTTGGCTTGATTGCTTGACAAAGGAACAATAGGGGGATAAATAATTACATTCGTGCCCGTGCAGCTCCCCATCTGTTGAGTGTGTGCGCCTTCAGAAGGAGCTGGGCAGGGACAGATGAACACGCCAGCCAAGCCTGATGTTAATGGCATCAGTCATACAAGTAGAACATGTGGCGCAATAAATCAAAAACTAATTGAACTTTTGCTCGATCATATTGCCATCCTGCCGCCCATTTCAAACACAGCGCGCTCTCCTGGGACAGTGCTCCTGGCCCCACAGTGGCTTTGCTGCTCCTGGACAGCAGGAGGCTGCCCTAGGAGATGTGATACCAACTTCTCTTCACTAGTTTCTTTCTTGAAATGGGGACACCTTCCACTCAACCAAAGTGCTTCTGGGTTTAGGATGTGCGTTTGACCAATATTTATTATTTCAAAGAAGAAATATGCATGAATATGACGGTCACACCCATATCTGCTGGCACTTTCAATCTGAGACTGTTGGTGGCAGACATCTATAGGAGAAGACAGCACTAGTTTTTGTGTTAATTGTACACACATGGTAGTAATGAGGGGTATTCATCAGACTGATATAATTGACTATCATTATTCACACTTGAAAGTGATTTTGTAGCCATGGAAAGGAACAATTTCTGATGGGACTATTATGGAATGAAAATCTTTATCAAGAAGACCCTTTATTGAAGTGTATAAATATGGAATTAGGCCCCAGAACCACAAAGGCATGTAGGATCCCGTCTATGACTGAGCCATCTGCCCCCTCTCCCCCCAGCTTCCAAACTGTATGAGCATATAGACCTACATATGTCTACCTGACATGCCCTTCTTTGGTCATCTGCATTTAAAATTTTACGCTGAAGTGCCCAGGATTCAGGTACTAGTTAATGAACTTAAAAGGCAAAACAGAAAATGCTTTTCTTAATGTAAGTAGAATCAGCTCCTTATTGAATGTGAGGAACAAATTTTTGTGATAAATATGTTTAAACTGACAAATATTAGCCCAACTTCTGTCAAATATCCTTGCAGTACTTCTGTAAATATTTATTTGCTCATACATTGGCTGCAGAAAGCAGACTTTAATTGTTAGCAGATTATTACAGAGGATACTCCAAACTGGTAAAAGGAGACATAAAATAAAATGCTCTTATCTGAATTGAGGGTTAAGTAACAGCTAAATTAAATCTTTGTATTAATAGTATTCATAGAAAGGCAGATGGGAGCAGAAAATGTTGCAATGAAGAATATGGAATGAGATGAGATCACAGCATGTCTGTCCTTTGTAGATCTGGACAATGATCACAGAGCCAGATTGGATTAGTGAAACCTATTTACCAGAAGTTCAGAGCAGTTGCATGAAGCTGAAAGGCAGTCAGGAGGGAGAGGCGGAAAATGCACCAGATTTACAGCTGCAGCGATGAAAATTTAGAAGTTTTCACTACTGTGATTTCATCCAAATGTGAGTACATCAAAACTGTAACAACTGCTACAGTGTTGTCTTTTAGATGGATGGGGTGTTTAGCATCAAGGAAATTTTTGAAGTGAGCAGCTCATCTGTTCTTCCGTGCCATGCTCTGCTGGCAGTCTAGCGTTCACTGCTTGTTTCTGGAGCTAATCTGTGCAGGTGCTTCGACATTGTGGCTGTGTAAAAACTTTGTGCTGGCAAAATTGGGAGATCTGGAATCAGTGTTGATATACCTATGAGGTAATTGCTAAAGTGACAGCTTGCAACTGTGTGGTTATTCTGTGTAATAGAAAAGAAAATGAAGTTCTGCAAGCAGTTAGCAGCTTAGATGAACTGGGTGAACTGCATGAATGTTGAATTTAAGTCTGCTGGCTCAATAAATGGAACATTTCCAAAGCCATGCCCTGGAAATGAATGCATGATTAACATTAATTGCTTGTAATGAAGATTAAGAACCGGACAAAGCCAAGTCTGCATTTGATTGAACAAATTAGTTTAAACTCAATAGCTGCATATTTCAGCAATAAGAAAGCAGGTAAAAGCAGGGAAAATAAATTGTGGGGCCAGATCAGATCTTTACTTGCAAGCTGCAAGCACAAGCTCTCAGCTGCTTAATTTCAGAATATAAGTGGAAATGACAAAGTGAACCGTCACTGTAATTCTTTTTGTTGCCTGAAAGCTGGGCTGTATATACAAACATCCTTTTGCAGACAAATCCAGAAACATCAGCTGCGAGGATTCATTCTTCCTCTCCTGCTCCCAGTCCCTGCAGAAAATCAAGTTTGCAGGGAGAGCCCTGCAACCCCACTGTTTGCATTGCTGCCTTTGTGTTTCCTGCACGAGTGGGTCACTTCTGGCTACCTCAGCAATTCAGTCTTCATTCAATGGCCATTCAAGTAATTGCATGTTTGCTGGTGCTGTGACTTCCCTTTCATGCTTTGCCTTTCTCTAGCCCCTGTAAGCCATTTGCCACTCACATGCAGACAACAGGCAGTGAGTTGTACTGTGAATCATACGTACTCTGAAAACAGGCGAATTTATTACCTGGGCACATGTGTGTCTTGCTCCTTGTGCAACAGCCTGTGCACCACTAAAATCACAACAGTACTTGGTTCTGGTAGAAATCTGTATAAACTGTGTCATACTATCCAGTAAAATACAGCCAATACGAGAGGGACATGAAGATGGTTTCTTGCATCACTGAACTTTTCTGTGCTTGAGTCTTTTGCTTAATAAACGATTAGTTTAGTCCTCACACAGTGAAATTCCAGAAGTAAGTGTAATTGCTGAAGCTTCAAAAGCAAGTTACAACATATTCCTAGGAAAGAAATTCCACCTTCATTACATACACATTCACTGTAGCTTAAAATATGAATTGTGTCATGCAGGAGAAAGCAGTAGGGATCCCTGAGGATATCATGCTGTGCAAAACAGACCATGATCAAACTGACAGCTTAGCACACTCTCAAGTTTTATCCAGGCAGATAACTTACTTGGCGATGAGTTCAGTGTTGGAAGCACCCTGTATTGGAACCGGTCACTGGCAGGGACCCTGGACGAGACTGATCACCTTCCGTGTAACTGTCTTGTTTCACATTGCCCAAAACCTTGTTTCTAGCCAGTGGAGCCCTAATGCTCAGCACTTATATCCTCACTGGAGTATCGTGGGGTGGCTTTTAGACAAACACAAGCCGTCTAGGAAGAGTAACTCTGGTCCCGCTCTCAGCTCTGCTTGGACAAGAGCCCTGGAAAGCCCATTCACTTGTTATGCCTGCTGTCAGTGGAGTTTGACTGCAGAAATGAACAGCCTTGAGTGAACTCCAGCTGCTTCCACAACTTCAAAACTCTCTACAAACACCAAAACATAACAACAACGATTGCTGCAACTCCTGCAGATGAATGGATGCCAAAAACGTAAAGGAAAGTTCACCTAGAGAGTAAGAGTCACCCATCATCCCATAACAAACCTTCCTGGCTCTTCAAAGCCTTTAGACAATACAAGGAGCTCAAATAGGAAACTCCCATTCACATGCCTTGCCCTCAGAGTTAGCCTTTACAATTGGAGTTAATTCTCCAAATCTGGCAGTATTTTGCAGGCCTGTTTCTGTCACTGGCTGCTAAATCCTGTTGTCATAACTCCTGTATCCTGAACACAGAGGAGGGTAATCATTTTGAAGGGCAAAGGGCAAATGATATGATGAGAGAGAGGTGGGAGTATCACTGAGTTTTTCAGGTAAGTTTCAAGTCAAATTGAAACAAGAGGTGTTTAAACAATCTTCACTTTGTCCAAAAAAAGTCCCACCCAAAACAAATCACTTCAGTCCAGTCAAAAGCTTGGCTTGTTTTCCTAGCATCTTGTGTGTCCAGTGGCTAGTGATTCTGCTTTGCCTGTGATTTTGGTGTCTTTGTGGGTCTAAGAAATAAAATTAAGAAGCAGGCTTCAAGCAAGATACCCCAGCTTAAAGAACTGAACATGTAATTTTGAGGATTGAAAAAGAAAAGACTAGGCTTATTGCAAATGTTGTGCTTTGGACATCGTGCAGTAAAACTGAAATGATGTCATGAAGCAGTTTGAGCTTATTGAAAAAGTCCCCACTTAGGTAAAATGATAGGACTCTCCAAAGTTAATGTGTACACTAGTCGTGGTCAAAAGTGACTGGATGGAAAGAGAAGCTCATTTCCTTCTGAATCATTGGCAGGTGGGAGGCTAGATCAAAACTCAGGAAGGAGAAGCATGATTCCTTGCGGAAGCCTATGGGAGTAGTGGAGAAACTTGGGGAAGGCTGCTGCCCTGTGCCTGTGGATGTCTGTATTGTACAGCTGGAACATGGTCTCTGAGATGACATTAAAAAGGGCTTTGGTTTGGGTTGTTTCAGCTGGAATCCTAAAACCCTTTCTTCTTCTTCTCCTCCCCACCATGGCCTCAATGGATTCTCACGGAGGACTTTTAGAGGCACGTGTAAACTTGTCTTGTCCCCCTCCACTGCATCCTGACTCTATTCCTGTTCTTTTCACAGCATGTAGTCCTGCCCGAAGACGAGCCAAAAGTACACAGCACATCCTAACAAAGAGTGTAAGAAAAATCTCACTTTTTTCCTTTTCTTTTTTTTTTTTAATTCGAGTTCGCTACACTTATCTTTAAAAATGTTGTGGATAAATGTGAAGGAGATCTTTCAGGGCAAAGAAGTACATCAGTGTCTGATGCTGAGAGTGGGGAGGAAAACAGAAAGGGGAGTATCTGTAAGGCTACAGTTTATTTACAGAAGCATGTTGAAACCTTAAAAAAAAGGTCTGTTTGTGCAGGGTCCATCAAAATGAACATAGCAGCTTATCAACACAGGTCATCTGAGGGAATCACAGACTTGGCTCTTATCCGTAAATCTCTAATAACAATGACAGAGGGACAGGCAGGAAGGAAAAGCAAACAAATCGTATGAATATGTACATGTGTTAGTTGAGGAGTGAGTCAGTATCCCCAGTGAATTTAGGAGGGACCAATCAAGCAATGGACTGTAACCTTGACTCAAAAAGATGGCTCTGAGGGAGCTACAGAATTCCTGTCCCTTGATCCCGGACATGCTTGCCTGACCTACACTCACCACCAGTGTACCAGTACAGAGGGCACAGCCAGAGCGTTACCTGGTCCCTGCAGGTGAGGTACCCCCCAAATTCAAAGAACTGAACATTTTTCATGCTCTGAGAATATTTTTTTCCAGGTTTCAACACTTTGACATATGGACGTGAGGTTTCTTGTCTTCAGGGACAGTTTTCCCTCCTTAAATTCACTTGACACATACACAACCCCTTCATAGAATAGAATCATAGAATCATAGAATCACCAGGTTGGAAAAGACCCACTGGATCATCAACTCCAACCATTCCTATTAAACACTAAACCATGTCCCTCAGCACCTCATCCATCCATCCCTTAAACACCTCCAGGGAAGGTGACTCAACCCCTTCCCTGGGCAGCCTGTTCCAGTGCCCAATGACCCTTGCTGTGAATTTTTTTTCCTAATGTTCAGCCTAAACCTCCCCTGGCAGAACTTGAGGCCAGGTCAGTCCTTCCACAGTCCCTCCATTGCAGTTCTGACTTGCAGGAATGATGGCCTCTGCCTCTTGTACATATCAAAGCACTTTTTACAAATTTTGAAACTATTCTGCCAAAGCATTTCTTCTCACTACAGACCCGTGTCTTCTCTAGCACTTTGTTGCAGCATTTTGCTCCATGGCCTTTCCTTTTCCTATGCCTTATCCCACTTGCCAGTCCCTTCCTTATTTGTAAACAGCTTTCTGTTCTTATTCCTGATTCCCTGACCTCCCCACAGCACCACAGGTAACCCCTGCTTACCACACGTATCTGTGCACTGGAATAAACCTCACAACATTCTCTCCCATCTCCTCTTTTGGTTATTAAAGCAGCTCATAAGATCCAAATACCACACAGGATGCCTAAAGTTGTCCCCAGGAACGGTAAATAGACTCCTGTGGTGTTTGAGTAGAAACTATGTATACGTGTATTTTTCTGAAATAGTGAAAATCTTGGTTTTGTCCCATAATTCAGGCTGAGGTTTCAAAACTACTCTTCATTCCAAATTAAGATGAAAGTCAGAGTGCTGGAGACAAGGAGAATGCTGCTAAGACATTTTGAGATACCACTTTTTTATTTCTTATGACTTTGGTATATTTAGTTTTTCATGTATTATAAAAATAGCAGAAAAGTCCAAACCAAAAGTGAACTATTCTACCATAATAAAACAGAATGCTCAGTTAATTCTGCAAGTATTTTCAAAATAGATACTTTTCCAACAAAATGCCTGGATTTCTAACCAAGATTTTCTCATAAAACTATTCAGTTGCAAAATTTTCAGCTAGCTCTCACTGAAATCTGGGGCACCTGTATGTCTGTTATCATGTTATGAATCTCAGCAGCTAGTTCTTGTTTCTGCTGAGTGTGAGCCTCTAATATTTAATTTGGTTTGAATCAGCTGTTGTAGTAGCATTATACTCATAAAGGTCTAAAGAAATAAGTTAAGAAAGTCCCTGGTTTGCTGCTGTATTTTTGGAGGATTTTTTTTTCCTTTGGGGCTTTCCTGACCAAAATGAAAGGTGCCCTTTGATTGGCCCTTAGTCGTGATGCAGGCAGCATCCTATTAGCAGTGGGAGCACTGAGCTTGAGGAGCAGTCTGCAGTCCCAGCTAAGAAAACAAGCAAGACTCTCAGGCCAAAGCAACTGGCACAGGCACCTCTTAGACTTGTGCATTCCCCTTCCTCAGTGTGATGCAGCTACTTACAGCTCATGCACAGGCATTCAAATAAATAGCACGTAGTGGAACATATGTGCCTGTGAGGAAGTTGTGATTGCCAGTTTCTAGACCTGCACAAAAGTAGCAGAATGATTGTTTTTCGCTTTTACCTCTGCACCTGCAGCCAGTGCTACAGAAGTACCTCAGCTAACATGAAATCTTCTGCTCTGGTGATTGCAGTGGATGCACGACTTTAATCCTCATCAGGGATGAAAATAGCAAGCAAGGTGAACATCTGCCAGACTTTTTTTTTTTCATGTCAGAAATACTCAAGCAGTGTAACATTAGAGTGGTTTAACTTTCAAATGACTTACCATCACTAAAATGACTAACATGGTGATTTCCATGACATTCAAGAACCCATCCCAAAAACATGATCCTGACTGTGGAAGAGTGAGAGAAAGGGGGAACACCTTTTTCTTAATTGAATGTTTCACAAACACATGTTTTTTGCAGTTCCTATTGGCCTGTTAAGAGTTATTTCCAGGGACAGTAGATACTTCCATTCTTTTCCCTTGCTCTCCAAGTCCCACAGTCCTTTGGCTAGAACTCTAAAACCAGTCCGGGCACCAGTACCTGGCTATTTTGCAGAAAAATGGCAAATCCGTCTATGTATGCTAGAATTGCCACATTAAGAATTAGACCATCAAAAAGAGCTTAACTCTACAAATCTGGCATGTCCTTCACTAACACTTCATTGTTTGTCCTCTAAGCTTCAAATTCTTATCCAAAGCCAGATGCTTAATTGTCATGTTTTCTGGTTGGTTGTTGGTTTGGCAGTGGGATCTTGGATCCAGGAGACCTTGGTTAGAACAAGCCCCTGTGCTTATCTGCAACCCTCTTGTGTCCTCCATGCCCCCTGCTTAACACAGCTAATTCCAACAGCGGGGATGCCAGGTGGTGAAGTCCACAAAACAGAGACTTTGCTGAGCTCTGAATTCAGAGTCAACATCCTGCAAACACACCGAGTCAGGCAAGGGACTTACAGGTTCTAAAACCAGTAGTATTTTAGGAAGCAGTTTAATAATTCTGAGTAGTTTGGCTGACTCTGCCATTCACACAGATTTAAATTTCCTGGTATGTCTGGAAAAGGAAAATTACTTCCAGCTGATCCTTCTGCCTTACCCTAAGTACCCTAGAGAAATGTCAGCTCCAGTTGAGATCAAAACTGCACTACAGCAGGTTTAGTTTCCTGACCTAAATAAGTCTTTATATATTACAGTAATGGGTGAGGTAGCCGAAGTCACAGTGAAATCTTGTATTAAGAGATAAGGAAATCCAGAAGTGAGCTGTGGCCAAATGCTGCAAACAAAGGTGTTCACTGAAGATGTGTAATAGAGACTGTGCTGTTGTCTGCAGATGTAATGGAAAATGGCAGTGTAACTTATTTATACAGATTCTGCTGCTTGAAGGCATTTTGGCATTATTGATACAACATGTAACAAGGACTCTCAAATGCACGGAAAATGTGCCTGAATAATTCCTGCTCTTAGTGGAGTTGAAAATCCTGCTTCCTTTCCCCAAACTGTGTGATCCTTTGCAACACATAGGAAGATTGTTCAGTTTCAAGTTGGTAGTGTTTTACCCTGATGAAATAAGCCACTTTCAGGACTAGATATGACTGCAGCCAGCATCCTACTCACCAAAAATGCTCTTTCCTTGGCCATGCAAAAGAAGTGAACTCAGGTGTCTCAGTGGCAGCAGGACATTTTCTATCACACACCAAAGAAGCCTGTGAGTGACATAGAACACTGTGCATATTTCTAGAGCTCATGGGAAACGTGAACTTTGTAGTGTCCCTTGAAAGCCAGAAGAGCTTGGTTCATGTGAGGCAGACTCCAAAGGCTGTCATGAGAGACTCCAACCAGCCACAGCTTCATTGTATTTATAATGAAGATGAGTGTCTCAACGGATGTCGCTGGGGTGATGTCTCTCTCTGATAAGCAGCTTGCAAGGTTCGAGTGGTCATGGCATGCATGGACACGGGACCCTGCAGCCTGCCTGGAGCTGCTGCAGAACAATAAGGAGGTCCTGGAACTGGTCCAGGGGCAGCTGGGAGAAAGCCAATGGCAACTGCTTAAGCAGTATCAGGAGACTTCTCAGCACCAGCACCACTATCATTTCTGAATTATTGGAACAATGCAGGGGCTTGGCTCCACCAGGCAGTGCCAGATTCATGGTCAGTAGAGCTGGACCCTGTCTTAGGCCTCCTTTAGCGCTTGTCTTCAAGGACATGAGTAGTCCCTTTGACTTTAACAGTGGGCATGCCCTGAAGATCTTATGAACCAGGTACTGTGTTAGGCTGTGTGCCAAAATCCACAGAACTACAAGAAACCCCCTCTTAGGTCTCAGATTAGGCTAAAATAAATGAATAGCATTTGTAATTGACACTGCACAGGTTTAATTGATTGTTCAAGATATGGTGCAATAAGAAATTAAATTTAAGCTGTCTCAAAGGCATTTCCTACTTAGTAGATCTTGAAAAGGACCAGATTTCAGTCTCCTGAGGAGAATACAGAAAGGTGTGACTAAGTAGAATCATAGAATCATAGAATCACCAGGCTGGAAGAGACCCACTGGATCATCAAGTCCAACCATTCCTATCAAACACTAAAACATGTCCTTCAGCACCTCATCCACCCGTGCCTTAAACACCTCCAGGGAAGGTGAATCAACCACCTCCCTGGGCAGCCTGTTCCAATGCCCAATGACCCTTGCTGTGAAAAACTTCCTCCCGATGTCCAGCCTAAATCTCCCCTGGCAGAGCTTGAGGCCATTCCCTCTTGTCCTGTCCCCTGTCACTTGGGAGAAGAGGCCAGCTCACTCCTCTCTACAACCTCCTTTCAGGTAGTTGTAGAGAGCAATGAGGTC
>WAAB01009561.1:79845-91192 GCA_013389865.1 Piaya cayana
CTGCAAACTTGCTAAGGGTGCACTCAATGCCTTCATCCGGGTCATTGATGAACACATTGAACGGGGCTGCACCCAGCACTGGACCCTGGGGAACCACTCTTGTAACTGGCCTCCAGCTGGATTTAACACCATTTCCCACCACTCTCTGGGCCTGGCCATCCAACCAGCTTACCACCCAGGAGAGTGTGCGCCTGTCCAGGCCAGAGGCTGACAGTTTCCAAAGCAGAATGCTGGGTCTCAGAGAGATCACACTTGATTTTTCTGTACTTCTATACATTGCATGCATGGAGGCAGAAATTACACAAAACCACACAAATCGCACAGTCCTCACCCAACAAAATCCCCTTTGGATGACGGGAAAGCAGCAGGAAGAGCAAATACCATGTTGCTCCACTGTAAATTCAACAGTTTACCTAATCTCCAAGGCGAGATATAACGGGATGGTTTCGCCTCTTCCCTGTAGGTGATAGCCATTGCAGATCATCGGCCCCACAGGATAGAGAAGCTCCAGCCCCACCAGAGTGATCTCTTCCATGTGCTGTACAGTGAAGATGAGGTGCAGGGCCTGGGCCACCTCCAGAGGGGGCAGCATGGACCTTGCTCTGCCAAGGGCACTGCCCAGCATGGTAAGTCTGCAGAAATGGATTTATTCCTCTGTAGCTTCAGAACATTTGTGGATAACACAGTGTTCCAGTTTGCAGTGAAGCAGGCATTTTGTTATGTACCTGAAAGATTCTTCCACACTTAAAATATCCAGTGGAATTAGTGACATTGCAGAGCTTTTTCTTTATTCAGAGTCATAAATGCTCCCTTTTCAAAGGCTGACAATATTTTAGAGATTATAGATTGCATATTACTGAATTGGCCTGAGTTGTCTTATTATATAAGATCCCCACTTAGAATTTGCCAGAACATTACTATTTGGGATGAAATTTTAGATTATGAATGTCTGTCACAGACATAACTCTGTTTTTCCAGCCAAAACTTATTCAGCATATTTGTAAGGACCTATAAAGGAAAAACAGAGTTTTTCAATGCAAACCCAAGGAAATGAGCAAACACAGATAGTCTGGTCATTCAGCTACTTCAGTGCTGGTGTGTTATGTTTGAAAGGTCAAAGCTGGAGCTGAGCCATGCAGTTTGGCAAGGAGTGGCTTTTTAATCAAAAATGCATCTTTTGCTTTCCCTTGAAAAACCAACCAGATGCAATCAAGTCATAAGCCTTTGAACAAAAATCCCATATGGCACATGGCTGGTAGAGACATTGGATGCTGACCTGCTAAAAGTTGCTAAATCTGTAAAACAGATACTATAATGAAGGCACATGTTCTTCACACCACCAGTCTGCAGCTGCAGTGCTCATAAGCCATCACATTTGAACACAGACCAAACAAGTGCAAGGTCTTGGAAACTGAGAAGGAACAAACTGAGCTTGGGACCGTTAGGAGAGATCTCAAACTGGCACCAGAACCAAGAAATGGCTGAACAAAGAGCTGGGGCTTAGAGGCTGGAGCAGGGACAGGAGGAGGAGTAGCTGGGACCAGCTATGGGGTAGTAGATAGCAGAGAGCCAGTGGGGCACAAAGAATCGTAGAATCATGAGGTTGGAAAAGACCTTAGACATTATCAGCAATAACTGTACCTGTCTACTACTAAACCATGTCACCAAGCACCTCATCTACCTGCTTTGTAAACACCACCAGGGATGGTGACTCAATCACCTCCCTGGGCAGCCTCTGCCAGTGCTTGATAACTTTCTGTGAAGAATTTTTCTTACTGTCCAATCTAAGCTTCCCCGATATAGCTTGACACCATTCCCTATCACCTGTCACTTGGGAGAAGAGACCAACCTCCCTGCAACCTCCTGTTAGGTACTTGTAGAGAGCAATAAGGTCTCCCCTCAGTCTCCTCCAGGCTAAAAAGAAGGAACTGCTGGTCTCTGTTGCAAAACAAAACAAGAGATAGAGGGTGACAGATAGGTGCAAACTGGAGAAAAGATGTAGGAATCCATCAAGAAGAGCTGGAAAGAGGGAAACAGTTGTCATAAGGGGAGAAAGGGCATGAAGAAACTGGGATGCTGAATGAAAAAGAGGGAGAATCTAAGGTCAAATTAGACTGTACAGTAAAAGGGAAGAACTGAGAACAAAGGAAAGACAGAAGAGGCTGACTGAGTAGTGCAGGAAGGGAGGGGAATGGGACAGGGAAAATTTACCAGGAGGATCTGGACAAGAGAACAGAGCTACTGCAGGGCTGCCAAAGCTTGGACAGCATGGCAAGGCTGCTTGTCAGACCCCTGCTCCACTCAGCACAGGAGGTGCTCAGGGACCACGACAGGTCATCTCTTGCAATTGCTCCCTGACATCAGCCCATCACTGCCACCAGGCTCCACATGATGCTTGTCACCTCACACAGGCGATATATGCCCCTTTTCTGGGTGCCTGCTTCACATCTCTGGCTTTGACTCCCAGGAGCACTCGATACCTGCTGCCGCTAAAAACTATGCTGGCTACCCACGGTGCTGTTTCCTGCTGAAGCCCCTTAAAAAATGAATTCCCAAGAATTTATAGTCTTAAACTCAGCACCTACCTCTGTTACCCTGAGGTAACATCTTATTCTCAGAAGGTAAAGCAGTTGCCTTTTTAAAACATCTGTACAGCTGATGACCACAGTGATCAGCAGTACAGAAAACCCATAAAAATAGCAACAGTTAGGTCCTCAGAGGGTTCATTGGTGGGGAAAGTAGGTACAGGACTGTGTACTGAGCAATGAAAGCTAGGCATGAATAACTGCTTTCTGAGTGAACACTCTATATCAGTGAAGCAGAAAGTCCATGGAAAAATGATTTCTGGTCACAAATCAGAGACTAAATCACAATGTCTGTATCCTTGGAGGATGAAATAACTTTGGTCCAATTCTGGTGTTTTATAACTTCTGAGTATCTTACTTTACAAATGCAGCATTTAAGGGCAGGAAAGTAGAAGACTTTACAAATACTTGTGTGAAAATTGAAACAGCTCCTTGTTATCTTGTGGTGTACCTTCCAGTTTCAGTACACACTGAACTAATAATACCTACACAGAGAGTAGAGTGCTATGAGAGAGCCCAGAAATGTTTCTCCAGCTGTTTCCCAACAGCTGGAGACTCAGCATAGTGTGATATGAAGTGAGGTGTATACATGGATATGTAGCATCTGTTTTCTGCACAAATGTCATCCTTCAAAATTATCTTTCAACTTTCTTACTGGAAATAGTTGTCTGTAGTGTTTTCCATGCTTGCTCCATAGACAAGTATTGTTGAATATTAAAGAGACTTCAGATTTGGTAAAGCACAACTTGCAAACCCGAAGTGGTGAGGCTTTACTTTTTCTTACATATTTTGCTAAAACTTTGCTAGAACACTTTCCATGTCTAATAAGAAGAGAGGTAGGCAGAAGGGAAGAATCAGTCAGTGCAAAGTCAATACAAGAGCAAACACACACATAAAAAAAAAATATGGCCATTAATTAAAGCAGTGATGCCTGGAGCCACTTGCTAAATTTTGTTAGTACCTAATATGCAAGATGAGAGGACCTAATTGAATTAAACTTTGACATGATGGATACAGTTGGGTACCTAACAGAATTACTGGAGCAAGGGGGAGCAGGAAGAGAGAGGCTAGTTAACATATTTACCATTATCAAATATTGGCCCAAAAAGAGAAGACAGTTCTGACTGTGAAATCATGCTGGAGACAGTTCTATAAGCAGCACTCTCTACTATCCTCAGGCCTGGAGAGCAGACAGGCAGACAGAAAGGCTGAAATCTCTCCCTGTGGTGGAGTGGACGTAGCATACCTTGCTACCCAGGTAGGAATAATTCTCTAGGGCAATCTAGAAAGATGAATGAACTCCCAGGCAGGACGAACCTGGCAGTGGGGCTATAAGACAGACAAAAACTGTGTTACCCAACCTCTGCTGAGTGGATAGGATTGCACGTCTTAGGTACATATACATGAGTGTTCAGAGAGAGTTAGGGCTCCCCCCAGCTTGGTCTGCTAAAGATAGCTCAAAATCTCATTTAAAAAGCAGGTAAGTGACTTTCCAGAATGACAAACAATTCCAAAAATCACCTACTTTTGACATCGCAGTAGATGATCATAATAAAGAAACTTCTGCAGCTTAGGCTGAGGTGAAACCTAGTGGGACCATAACCTGAATGTGGGTTCTGTTCATATCTGGGCTTAACTGCTTTGATGCAAGCTGTGCCAATGCCAGAGTTACTGATCATGCCACGTTTCTTTTACTTTGCAGTAGGACTTACTGAACGAGAGTCATCCAAGTCCTGCAATCACCTGTTGGATGGGAAATCTTCAGTAAGTGAATACAGCAAACCAGCTACCACTGTCTGATGCATCTTAAAACCTACTATCTGTCAAAATGTCCCACATTAATAGCATGTCAGTCTGTCACAGTATGTGCATATTTCAAAGTCTTCGTTAGGCTTTGAGACATAATTTATGCCAGAAGCTCCTTATCTGGGAGCAGAGGGAGGCATAGGACAGCTGCCCCTCCGGCAACTGAGGAAGTGGTGTAGGCTGTAAACAGGCAGGCTGCTGTTCTGGATGATCAGCCACTTGCACGGGGAAACCCATGCAAGATCTGAGAAGAATTAGCCTCTCGTTTTTCAGAGAATTTCACAAACTGGTAAACATTATATATCAAATCATTAATATTCTGCAGAATATCTCCTGATTAGATAATTGGATCAATCAAAAATGTCAACAAAGAGTTGACGGGAAAATCATTATACAAAATCTGAATATTTGTTCTGTAGTGCAGATACAAAATATTTTGGTTAGGAATGACTGGGCTTCACTAAAACATTTTCCCTATCTTCTTTTTTTACCAAAAACCAATTTTCAAAGTCTCTACATTTTATAAAAAAATAGATCTTCAAATAGAAAATAATCCTTTGAAACATTTCTGACCAACATCAGATGATGCTATAGAAACTTTATGGTTTCAAATGCACTTTTGGATGGCTGCAATATGCATGCTAGCTGGTAGCTGGGCTACAGTCAAGAAAAATCACTGTGGAGTATTGAAGGATGGTCAAAATTGATGACATTTGGTGAAATGAAACTAATTGCACCTAATTAACCCAGTTAAATTTCAAAGGATGCTTGCAAAAGTGATTTCAAACATCTTTAAGTCTTGGTTTCCTTGCAGAGCACAACTAAGCATATCCAGTCTCAGATTAATTCCAGGGAAAATAATCCTAGGCAGTTTAAGACTTGTTATAATAGTGACAATAATATGAAGAATTTTTTCAGTATTGCCGGTAACATCAGTCACTGTATTTATTGCCTGAAATGATGACAGCACATCACCATTTTTGACCTTTTTTACTGTTTCTGGGCAACCCACGCTTTAGCTTACCATCTTGGAGGACATGGCAGTCTGAGTGGCCTCAGTATGAGAAAATGCGACTCAGTTCTTTTGGGAAAACTTTGATCAAATGGGACAAGGAGGATGTTGATGATTAGGCACTCCTGGGGCTGTGGCAGAACTGGGGCATGAGCCAGGGATCCCCATGCCACAAAGCAGCACTCAGCAGAACATTTCTGAATGTGCAAGTGACAGCGACGTCTCGGACAGATGTAAGGGCAGCCTGTGAAGGGCTGCAAGAGGCAAGCTGCCCAGTCTGCAGTAAGACTTGCCTCCTTGGGAAGCTAGACATGAAAACTAGGGAATAAAAAGTCCTGTAAGCCTCCCTTCTTCAATGGCAGGTATAATTCTTGCTCATATGAATGCTGCACTGAGCTCAGTGAGGCCATTCCGATGAGCATTCGGTATTTATGTGGGTAAGATTGGGCTGTCAGGTTCTTAGCCAGCCTGCTTTGTCTTGTTGAGATTTAAGTTATTTATTTGTTTTCCTAAACCAGCCTCTTCCTCAGACAAACCTGAGATCCCTACACAACTGTGGTATTTCCTAATGATGTGCTTTTTCCTCCCGCAGTTTCCATCATCGCCAGTTGCCCAGGTCAGAGCAAAAGCAGTGGCTGTCACAGACTCCCCCACAAGGAACAGAACTCCTACAGATGAGTAAGTCCCTTCCCACCCCTCCACCTGGGCACAGGGAGCTGTGTGTGTGGTGCTACCAGACAAGGAAGGGAACAGGGCACCTTTACCACGGGTCACCCTTTCACCAGAAACACAAATAAGTACTCAACTGCTCCTCTGAATCACAGGTGTAAAACCTCAGTGATTTACAATAAAGCCATGCCACTTGCTTCCCAAAGGCAGGGAGAGATCAACTAAAGGACGTGCTGATTATATCGTCAGCCATGGCTGTTTATACAGCTGCCCCAGTGCCGGTTTCAGCTTTGTTTTATCACTAGAAAGAAAGGCATTTAAATCCAAAATTTAAGTATTTTCCTCTTAAGAAGACTATAATATTTGCTCTAAGGCAGTTTAGAAAAGGTAATTAAATATTTTTAAACAAAGCTTTATTGTCTTTAAGTGTAACTAAGGAACGGCTCTACCATAGTGCAAATGCACTCATCAGTAGACAGTTAACCAAGACATGGATCTGGGCAATATTTTAGTTGCCACCTGAGGGTCAGTTACAAGCTCATTGTCACAGTGTCTTTCCAATTTTTACACAGAGACATTTATCTCCCTCAGACAATGTAAGCCGGCGTAGCCCCCTCAACCACGTGCAGCTCACACCACCTGGATGCTGCCACATGTTCCCCAGGCCTTAGGTGGAAGGACCCAAGCTCCACCAGGGGAGGGTTAGGCTGAACATTAGGAAAAAGGTTTTCACAGAAAGGGTCACTGGGCACCGGCAGAGGCTGCCCAGGGAGGTGGTTGAGTCACTTTCCCTGGAGGTGTTTAAGGCATAGGTGGATGAGGTGCTGAGGGACATGGTTTAGTGTTTGATAGGAATGGTTGGACTCGATGATCCAGTGGGTCTTTTCCAACCTGGTAATTCCATGATTCTATGATTGTATGACACAGCTCAGCCCCCAGGGCACCAACCAGCTTTTTCTCTGGTGGCAAATGCTACAGAAGATGTACCTAGCATCAGTCCCACTTGTAGCCCATCACCTCATGTGAGTGTTCACCCTGAGAGCAAGTCAGAATGGGCTCTAAGGGGAGCAAGGGCAGCAGGGAGTGGGTAGCTGTGGTGTCCAAGCCCCCTGCCTTGCATAGCTCCTGCCCACCATGGACTTGCCAGGCACAGGCACAGGCAAGCCACAGGCTAACTTTTGCAAACAGGCAGCCCTTGGTTGTCAATGGCTAGTGGTCACAGGCATGGGAGAAGGGCCTCGGAGATTAATACTTTACACATTTCTGCTTTATTTGTTTGCCACAGGCAGCGCTGGAGAAAGACGGCAGAATATGACCTGACTCTGCCACCAGGAGCAGAAGCTTCCCTACCACTGACTGGAGGCAGCCTATACGGGACACCCAGCCTCCTGAGGAAGATGTGGATGAAGCACAAGAAGAAATCAGAGTACCTGGGGGCAACAAACAATGCCTTTGAAGCAGACTGATAAGGCTCCTTTAGCCAGGATAAGGTGCTCTAGAATCAATGAGGGGAGAGACACAGCACAGCTCATCCAGGAAAATTATATCCTTTTTATTATTTGATGCAATTGCCTCAGAATGGTGGGAGAAAGTCTAAGGTAAAAATGGTGAATGCGATGCAACTCACTGGCCTTTCTTTGTTGCAATATACTAAAATCCCAAGTATCCCACTAAAATTACATGTTGACTCAATGCCAAAACTACTGCTGGCCCATTTAACATTATACATGTCCTGTCTGAATCAGCTCTTCAAACTCACAAGAAAAGCCTACCAAGAAGTTTGTGTATTCTTGCAAAGCAATGGGTCTATTACAGAGTGCCATTAAATCCCAATAATTCTGTACCACTCTTGTCCTCTTCTCACAATGTGAGATAAAACCCACACCTTACAATATGTTTGTTGAATGACACATGCCAGTCTTTTCCCCTTCAGCTTTGATGTTTCCTGAGAGGAGTAAAGGATGTAGAAATTTTAAAATAATGAGTGAGTCAGAACTGAGCAAGTTTACAAACACGCATTTATCAAACCTTGCTATGTGACAAGTGACTGGCATTTCGAAGTGCCCTGCCAGATCAAACGGAGGTACTTTCTTCCACAGAACCTGCATAACCTGCAGGAGAGCCTTGCAGCTACAGATCACAGAATCTCCTCCTTCCCCAAGGCATAAGTCATTCTCTGGCCCAGCAACCTGAGAGAGGGATGATTTACTCTTCTGTTTTCTTTCCTTCCTACTGGGAAAGGAGAGGAACACAGCTCCTCGTTAACCCCACACTGAAAAAGGGACCTGGATGCTGGCAGGGCAATGAGAGGAGGCAGTGGTGGCCCAGGACTGACCGTGTATCACCAGCCACGTTGTGCAAGAGTAATGACGATGATTGCACACCTGCACAGCACCAGAACATTTCCCTCACAGGGGCCCATTCCACCTATAAATTAGAGCTTGACACATTGCCCTTGTGTCTCATAGTCTAAGCAAAGCAAAAATGAAAAGATGGGCAAACACTGGCAATAGCCCATGTCCTGTGTTTCAGGTAATTAAGATGGTGAGTGCTTGTGGTACCTGCCCATCACAGAGTCCAGGGCAGTAAAAGTTTTGTCTGTTGAGAGAGCTGTATTTTAGTATTTAATTTGTTAATTAATAGCTTTAAGCAATATGAGGAGGGAGGTGAAGAGGAGATGATTAATGTTTCTACCTAATAATTGCTGTATCTTGAAATGTGTATTTATGGTCTTCTTATTTATTTAATTTATAATTTGGGTCTACAAGAGAAAGAGAGACTTACAACAAGCCTATTTAATTTGTCTGTATTCCAGGAACTGCTGTGGAGATTTCTTGTATTGTAGTAGACATTTATCTTATTGATTTAAATAAATTATGTCCTATTCTAAAAAAAAAAAACAAAATAAACAAGTAGCATGTGGTAACATATGAGTCTCAGTGACTTAAAAGCTTTTGGGAAGATTTTCATAGAATCAGAATCATTTGCTTGGAGAAGACCTTTGAGATCATTGAGTAAAACTGTACCTTTCTGCTACTAAACCATATTCCTGAGGACCTCGTCTACTTGTCTTTTAAATACCTGCAGGGATGGTGAATCAGCCACTTCTGTGGGCAGCAAATTTTGATGCCTGATAATCCTTTGAGTAAAGAATTTCTTCCCAGTATCCAGTCTAAACCTCCCCTGATGCACCTTGAGGCCATTCCCTCTTGTTCTACCACTTGTTCCTTGGGAGAACAGACCAACACATGCCCCACCACAACTTTCTTTCAGGTAGTTATGGAGAGCAATAAGGTCTCCCCTCAGCCTCCTCTTCTCAAGGCTAAACAACCCCAGCTCCCTCAGCCGCTCCTCATAGGACTTGTAGTCTAGACCTTTCACCAGCTTTGTTGCCCTTCTCTGGACTCACTCCATAGCCTCAATATCTTTCTTGAAGCAAGGGGCCCAGAACTGAACACAGTTCTCTGGAAGTTTAGTGCAAGGTAAAGTCAGAGCTTATAATACTGAAAAATATGATGACAAAGAACCCAAATTTTTCTCCCGACAGGGAGAGGCCATAAGTCTGTGTGAGTAGCTCCAGTATTTTATAGGTGATAGGATCGTTTGTTGTCATATACTCAGAGAAAAGTCCTGGCAGTGGCAAGAGTGGGTAGACATTAGACACACATTTACACATCTGTCCTCAGGCCCTTTACAGACACAATGTTTAGTTTCACTCTGCCCTTGGAGGTGAGCAGTGTCACATCTCTCCCTCCCATCAAATTATAGCACTAAGGCCAAGACTCGTTAAGGGCTGCTAAGGTTGTGGTAGAGAATGAAACTAAGCACTCCCCATCTTCAGTCCTACCACTTGTCAACAAAGTCACTCAACTTACCTCAAACAAGATCTCTGGAGACTGCACACAGAAGTACAGCCTGACGTGAGGTGGGTTGCACAAGGATGCAGGACCCCAGGCTGGGGGGGCTGAGTCAGGACTGCAAGGGAAAGACTTTAGGATACACCAGGGAAAGAAAACATATGATATTGGCATCCTGCACCATCTTCAACTTCAGAAAGCCCTTTGTTAGAGGGTGGTTTGTCCCCCCTTCCTGCCTCATTTCCCATACACCCTTGCAGCTCTGGTGAAAAGGTGCCTCATGTCTGGTCCTTCCATTACAGGCAATTTCTACCTTTAAAACAAGCAACCAAGGAGTGTCCTCTTGATCACCATCCACACTGCAAGACTCGGCACAGATGTTTTTCTGGGATGGGGGGTAACAGCCTGGCCTCTGCTGGGAATTCCTGTGAAAACACCCAACCCTTTGTAAATATTAAAAATATTGGGATGAGTTTGAAGAGGATGTGGATCTGCAATACATTTTCCAGGTGAATAATGTACCGAGAGCAACATTGGTCAACTCCAGAGCACTGCCAGAAAATGTGAAATAGCGGTTAAAACAATAAGTGACCTTCTCCATTTTTCCATCAAAGTCAGAAAAGTAGTTAACTGTGCAGCTGAAAGCATGTGTTTCATGTAGTTTAACAATTTGGGGTTCCCCGGAACTAGCGACTAACCGGGGAACTGGCCTGGCTGAAATAGGCAGCATGAAGACAGTCCATCACATTTACAGTAATTTATACTTCATTTCAAAAATAGGTTTCTAATTTCTTCTCACCATTTCAAAAACATCTTCGTGACAGAACTGCTCACTGAAACACCCATCATTCCTTTGCATACCACTTTATTTAAATAAACTGTAATGAATTTAAAGCTAGCCTACCATATAAAATAATTCCCGCTGATGCATGAATCAAAATCTCAGATACGCTTTGCCCATCTTCCTTCCTCTTTTGCGCTCCCTTTACAGATCCTGTAGCGAACAGGTTTGCCAGAAGAGCAGATCACAAACATTTCGCTGTCCAGGGGAACATCACACACTTTTCACAGAAAACATTTTTAACTCAAACATTGATGTTTGCAGAATAATTTCGCATCTGCCAGAAAAAATTGCAATATCAGGACTTGCACACTCAAAAGAAAATGAAACAAGTCAGCTTTCTCAGATGAAACCCTGTGTGTGAACTCTACAAACAATGCAGATGTCAGATAACCGTAACTATTTAATGAGAGATTTTTAAAATTTCAGTGTTGAGTCTGTAGATTACTCACAAGCTCAACCCTATACTGTATTGAAATCTTTTTTTTTTTTTAAGTGGTAGAATTATTATTTTAATTAGTGGACACATAGATCACTAATATAAAAAGTGGAACATTTAGAAGGGGGGAAAAAAAAG
>WAAB01009561.1:92725-128080 GCA_013389865.1 Piaya cayana
TTTTTTTTTTTTTAAGTGGTAGAATTATTATTTTAATTAGTGGACACATAGATCACTAATATAAAAAGTGGAACATTTAGAAGGGGGGAAAAAAAAGGAGTTTAATATTTAATAAATTTAGATGAAGGCACAGAAAGTGAGCAGCTTAACTCAAAGGAAAACATGAAATGGAAGCACATGTGAGTGATGCCCCTCTTCTCAGCTGCCGGGCTGACTTCACTGCAAAAAATGGCACCATTTANATTATTATTTTAATTAGTGGACACATAGATCACTAATATAAAAAGTGGAACATTTAGAAGGGGGGAAAAAAAAGGAGTTTAATGTTTAATAAATTTAGATGAAGGCCCAGAAAGTGAGCAGCTTAGCTCAAAGGAAAACATGAAATGGAAGCACATGTGAGTGATGCCCCTCTTCTCAGCTGCCGGGCTGACTTCACTGCAAAAAATGGCACCATTTATAACACGTATTAAGCAGCCTACGGAGCCGCCAAGGGCCCCAGAGCTGACCCAGCAGCAGGATATTAGTGCAGACACCGACTGGCAGCCCACAGGCCCAGATGTTTCACCTCGTCAGACCTCCTGCCCTGCAGATTCACCTGCCCCAACAGTTTACTCTGCTTTATTTTAGAACAACAGTTTCCCACTGCACCATCACAGTTTGCATAGCACTGAAATAGTACAGGGCAACACCCCATCCATTTGCTTAATGCTCCCTTTTGAGGGGAGGGGAGGGTGCGCTGGACCATAAAGCAGAAGAGACATGCAAAAGGCCCCACAGGATACATGTTCCTTCCCCCCTACCCCTGACTAGGCATTTTTCAGCAAAGAGAGACCTCAGAGCAGCCGTACTGTGAGCTGATGGTGCAAAACTATCTGCTTAGCTGAGGCAACCAAGCAAGAGTGAAGGAGGAGGTCAGGAAGCAATAGCATCCTCGTCAAAGCAGTCACCCTAAGTAACAGGGACCACTAAACGCATAGCAAAACTTCAGAAGTTACACACTGCTTTATCCTGAGAGTGCAGTGACAAACCTAGCAAAACCGTATTTAACTGCTAGGTTGCACATGAAGTCCTGTGAATGACTTTTTCCAATAGAGATATTAACCTTTCATGTGAAAACTGCAACCCAACTTCTTTATAACTCAGTCCCAGAGTCCTCATAACACTGGATACCTGATTTTACCTTGAAAGTCAGGATGCAAGTAGATTTTTCAATCAGATTTGAAGGCAAGGTGGATAAATATTTATCTATAATGAACTCTTGAAAACGGGGTTCATCAGCACTCAGACTCTTGCTGTGTCTATACTTGTAATCATGACGGTTAAAGCTAAAAATCCAAGCTTAGCCAATTATTTCTTTAATTGTTGACATAATAGGAGATGTCAAGATATTTAGGTGTCTATAACATGCTAAAAATAGGTTAATCCATTAATGGAAGAGGTGTAAATATTCAAGGGCAGAAAAGAAGTAAGAAATAAGCCTCCAATCTTTTTCCTCCAGACAGAGACCCTTTAACACAGAAACCACCAGTATGTGGGGCTCCTGTGCCTCAGTGCACCAGCCACATGAAGCAAGGGCAAAAGGTGTGTGCCAATCCGAGAGTGGCATCATCCAGCTCAGGGTCTTCACAGAATCACCAAGTTGGAAAAGACCCACAGGATTATTGAGTCCAACCATCCCTATCAATCACTAAACCATGTCCCTCAACGCCTTGTCAACCCGTCCTCTAAGCACCATCAGGGAAGGTGACTCAACCACATTTGCAGGGGAGCCTTCATTTTGTGACTGTTGCACCCATCTGAGCTGATGCTCAACTGACACACATTAAGTTAGTTGTTGCTTTTGCAGCCAGCCACAAGGTCCTCAGATTTCCAAGTAGAGAGCAGGGATGCTCAGCAACTATGTAGACTCAGGTGATGTCACTTATTCTTTGACCTTTGACACCTGAAGAAATGAGATAAACTCCACCAGCGTGACAGAAGAGTCACCTCAAGTGTAAAACATCTACAGTCTGGTTGCCAACCACTCCAGCACCTGTTTTGTCCTGTGTCAATCCTTCCTGCAGGCCAGGACGAGCAACCAGCCATGAGATCCCTTGCCAGGGACCCCAAGGAGCGGGAGGGCTTGGCCCAGGCTGCCTCCACATCTGGTCAAGGGCATTCCTGGCTGTGCCGCAGGTGGCCCTGTGAGCCTCCTCAGACCTGGGCGGACCTGTATGTGCAGTGCTTGCACACCCATCAGTGTAAGCACTTGAACCAGGGCCTGGCCCAGTTGGCACAGCAGCCACAGCAGCTGGAGACATCAAGGGCTTCTTTGCCGACCATCGCCTCTTCTTTGTTTCCCAGGGTTAAAAATGTTTGCCCCTCTTTCTGCCCCTCTATTCCTCTCTCGTGAGACCTCATCTGGAGTACTGTGTCCAGGTCTGGAATCCTCAACATAAGAGGGATATGGAGCTGTTGGAACGGGTCCAGAAGAGGGCTACAAGGATGATCTGAGGGTTGGAGCACCTCCCTTACGAGGACAGTCTGAGAGAGTTAGGCTTGTTTGCCTGGAGAAGAGAAGGCTCTGAGGAGACCTTATAGCGACCTTCCAGTACCTGAAAGGGGCCACAAGAAAGCTGGGGAGGGACTTGTGGTGACAAGACAAGGGGAAATGGGTATAAACTGCAGAGGGGCAGATTTAGACTAGACATTAGGAAGAATTTCTTCACCATTAGAGTGCTGAGACACTGGAACAGGTTACCAAGGGAGGTTGTTGTAGATGCCCCATCCCTGGAGGCTTTTAAGGCCAGGTTGGATGAGGCCTTGGGTAACCTGATCTGGTGGGGTGTCCACCCCCATGGCAGGGGTGTTGGAACTAGATGATCTTTGAGGTCCCTTCCAACCCAAACTATTCTACGATTCTATGAAAAATACCTTTTTACTGCGCATGATCACTGCTGTGTTGGAGACATACATGTAAGCTCAACTAGGGTGATCAGCAGAGGTGGAAACCAGAATACTGAGAAAGAGAGAAGAGAGAGATGCCAAGGTATAAAAGCAAGCACTTTGGTCCAGCCACTACCTGAACTTTAGGAGTCTATACATATAGATTTAGCTTCAAACCTCAAGACATCTCCCGAACAGGCAGGTCCTCAGTTTTGGTGATACCAGCACCTGGGGGCCACACAAGGTGCTGGCACTTTAGAATGCCAGTTCATTTAGCCTCAGAGATTTTAACTAAATGAATATTATCTTCTTCTCTTATTCTATAATAGTCAGACATTATATGCTTAAGATGAACTTTCCCAACATTTTTATTATTTATATTTTTTACTGTTTGAGCAGGGCTGGCTCCAGACACTTTTGCAGAATGTGGCCTCACTATGAAGGCAAGTTTTCTCTACCAATAGAGTTTGAAGAAGGTAGAAGGACAACATAGATGAGGTTTGCTGTTGACAGTCAGACGCAGTGCTGGCTTTTCCACCCACAGAAATAAGCTGCTGTGGGGCAGGGAAAAATGCTGGAAGTGGGGTGCTCAAGCTGTTCTTGTTGCAGGGCCAGCATTGAACCATGGGAAGGGGGAAGATGAAGAGTCAGAGGCTGCAGGTGTTTCTCTTCCAAAATTACTCTTGCAACCACTAATTTCCTTCAGGATAACATTTCATAGAATCATAGAATGACTAGGTGGGAAAGTCCCACTGGATCATCGAGTCCAACCATTTCTCTTCTTACCTTCTTGTTACCTGCTCATTTAAAGCTGGAAATGAAAGAATCACACATGCTTACTCTCACCTTTCCCAAGGGCAATGAATATGATGTTAACTTATGAAGGGCCAGGCTGGGTTATAAACACAGACCCTGATGAGTTTGGGGCAAACCTTTACCACCAGGAAACCTAAGATGTAAAACTACCAAGAGCTTCTGTTATGAAGAATAAGTGTTTCTATCTGTGTTTACTACTGAGCTGCTGCTGAGGGAAGTAGTCGGAAGCCTCCCACTGTCACTGAGCTCCTCAGGAACTCTGTGGGGGTTGAAGCATCTGTTGCCAGCCAGGCACCAGCTCTCCTCTCAGGGGTCAGTCCCAGCAGAGCCCCTTTGCCTGCCGGGACCTTCACCATCTCCAGCTGTGCCCTGATAGCGTGACCTCGGGCAACCTGGGCCACCCTTGCAATTTTTCCCCAGTCAGCCAAACAAAAGCAGTAGAAGATGTAATGAATTTTACACATTTGCTCAATGCAATTAACAGCAGGCTCTCCGTGGAGGGGCTGTATTGTCACACTCAGCTGGAGCCAGCTAAGCTGATCTGTCCAGGCTCACAAAACTCTTCTTTCACAGGCCAGTGAGTACAGTCAAAGGACAAACTGACAAGATCCCATCTTGGCCCCAGCTGCTAAAAGGTCCTCCCCCTCCACTTGGCCCTAGGAGGAAGCGGGAAGCCTTGAAGAGCACTGGGCTGGTTTCTCCCTTCAGGTCCCTCCTGGTTGGACAACCAGATCCATGCTTGAGGATTTCCGGGGCTCCCAGTGCCCCAGCCTGGCTTGCCAAGTCACCAGAACATCCCTAGAGCACTGCAGGCCAGCAGTTGCAAACTACATGGTGTACAAACACAAGTGTAACCATTGCTTACTACTAGCCAAGGAAAAACACTTAGATTCTGGGAAGTACCAGCAAGGGCACAAAAAAAATCATAAACTCAGCAAACATAGGGCTCTCCATATCCAGTCACAGGGAGTTGGTTAAGGAGAGGTTTGTATTAACAACAGAAAAAAAAAAAAAAAATAAAGGGAAGATAAGAAAAAGCTCTCCTCTTCCCGCCAAAAATTATGCGGCAGCAGGTCCACAGAGTGTCTGCCAGATGACCCACTTGTCACACTCATAATTGCTCCCCATCTGGTGTCTGGAGCACACAAAGCCTGGCCGTTTGCCAGCGCAGGACGACGCACACACTGGCCTACTTCTGGTGACACAGGCCCTCCAGACACCGCTGATCGGCTCCTTTCCGTATGGCAACAGGGAACGTGGCATTCATTTGTAAATTGCCAGCGGCTGATTTATCCTGCTATTTGGGCCCCCCCTGCTCAGCCCAGCTAACCAGCTTCCCCTTCACTGCGTGGTGCAGCCCAAGCCCCGGCACCAGGGCACTTTCTCTCTGGCACTGAGGTGCCACAAACGCATGCTTGCCGGGGTGAGGTCTAGGCAAACAAGGATGCTCTGCTCCTTTACGCCACTCAGCTTGAAGACAAGTGGATCAAGCCACCTCATCCCTATGTGTACATGCAGACACATCCTCAGTTCTCTGATTACAAAGCTGATTGCTTTCCCAACCTTTGCCTTTCCATCTGATGTGTATGCATAGTTCATTTTGTTCACATAGATCCTACGAGGCTTTTGAGGTGCTTTATATCCCTTCTTATAAGCATGGTCTTTCAATGAGCTTTTTTAATTAGGTTTTTTTTGCCTGTCTTATGCATTTGCTATTGATGGGAAGGTGTTTTAAATGTTTTTCAGTTCCTACTGGTGTAAGAACTTAGCATCTTCTGAAAATGGAGCAAATATTTCTTAAACTATGGGATAGACCATTTTAAAGCAGAGCATACGCGTTCTGTTAGTTGTGCAGCCACTAAATATCACCATTTCAAGGACAGACTGAGCAACTGGCCAACAGTCAGTAAGGGACTAAATACTGAATAA
The DNA here is from genome assembly GCA_013389865.1 of Piaya cayana. NCBI lineage: Eukaryota > Metazoa > Chordata > Aves > Cuculiformes > Coccyzidae > Piaya > Piaya cayana. Next base: position 98,399 of record WAAB01009561.1, read on the forward strand.
GCAGAATTCTCCTTCCCCAATAGATAAAAGCCCCCTTTCTGCTCAGATTGACACAGGGCAGTTGCAGCAATATATCACTGCCAGTCAATTCACAGCCCATCCCCATCTTGCTGGTGCTAAGGCCATGAAGAGGGTCAGGGGAGGTTTAGATTGACTGCTAGGAAACATCTATTTACTGAATGAGTGGTGAAGCAATCGGGAGGTGGTGGAGTCGTTATCCCTGGAGGCGTTCAAAAAATGTGTACATGTGGAGATTTGGGACATGGTTTAGTAGACATGGTGGTGTTGGGTTGACCATTGGACTTGATGATCTTAGAGACTTTTTCTAACCTTAATGATTCTATGATTCTTATGTCCATCTTCTCTGCAGTCAGAGGGTGTCATGACACAAGAAATCAGGAGTCAGGCAAAAATCCAGAAACTCTAAAAATAAACCCAAAGAACTACCCTAAATTTCTGTAAAAGGCAGTAACAAGCAGAGAGAAGCTCCTTTGTAACAGGGAAGTATATCACTATATCACTAAGTCCAACAGCAGCCACCATCGAAAGACTCCTTTCATTTCTATAGCTCACAAAAAACAAAGCAGAAGAGAAAATGAAATTAAAAAAGAAAACCAAACCAGCAACGCCAGTTAATACCAAAGAATGCTATACTGCACAGCTCTTACTCCAGATGTAAACAGAAGCTGTACTACTGAGATCTTCATAATCACTGAGGTGGAATATAGTAGGTACAAACATTCAGATTTTTACTTTACACAATATTTAAGTATAAATGTCTAAAGCTTACCTGTTCTTCCAACGTATGCTAGCAGAACTACAACTATCCTATTCTCTTCAGCTGCAAAGCAAGAACCCAACCCACTCAAGGCATGAGCTGGTTTTCTCCAGAAGTCACAGAGACCAGTATGGTCCCTCTTGGAGCTGTAGCAACCTTTTGGCAAAGAAACAGGAATCCACAGCTTCCTTGGGAAATTAAGCATTTAAATCTGTAAAGCTTCAGCTCATCCAAGGTCAAGGAAATTCATTTTTAAAAAATTAAATTAGGTCTATCTTTAGAAGACATTGATGTGTTTTCTTCCTAGGTACTGAACCTTTACCTGAACGGTTGTCACTAAATCAAATGCAAGAATCAGTTTCAGTATTTTTGTTGTCTGCATTGTTAGACCTTGGTCACAGTTACCGTGCATCCACAGTCAGTTAATATCCAGTGTTCAAACCCTTATTTCATGAAGCTTGATTCACTCACAAGATTGAATAATTCATGCAACTCTATTACTTCTCATATAAAGATGGAATAATAGTAGTAGGAACAGGGCTTCTTACCAATTACTTAGACCATTTCTTCCAAGTAAAGGTCAGGCCCATGAGTAAAGCTTCCAGAGTCTTCATATAATCAGACTTCAGGTTGCAGTTCCTTCCAAGTTTGGGTTATTAGCTGTCTATCTATTCTACTTTCTTTCACTGAGCAAAACTGATGTCAAAAAATGAACTCGTTGCATCACTAAAGACTTCACTTTCATCTACCTAACACTTTGCCTCCATTTCAGATGTCAGCCCACCTCACTTGTCCCAAGCGATGGAGAACTTCGTGCATGCAAACACAAGCAGGCCTGCATGACATTCATACAGCAGTCTGGCCTTAGCAGAACCCCAGCAAAGCCCCAGTGATGATACAAATTGCCATGATATATTTCTGAAGAACTGGTTTGTGTTAGTCCCTCTTGTCCTCTTCTGTCAACAAATGAATTTATTTTAATTGTTTGCCATTTATATTTTGTAACAAAACTGGGAAAGGCAATGGATATTATCCATCGAATGCCAATGTTTCTAGCAAAATGAGAGAGTGCAAGTCTAACACTTATTCAGATTAGCACATGTTTGTGGGTACTACTTTGGAAATAAAGTCATACAGCACATCTTACACTTGCATTCACCTCCCAAGACCCAGGCACACATACCACAATACTTCTGCAATACAAGTGAAAGGCATGTAGAAAAGCTTTGTATTAGCAGCATTCTTCACCCCTCAAATTTTCTCCTATACATAAATATTTGTGCTAAAGCTTTGAGAGACAAATACAAACTGCTAACCAAATACAAACAGGCTGGTAGGTAGGTTGGGTTGAAGCACATATTGTCAAGGGACTTGATTCTGCTGTGTAACCCACTAATTCCCACAATTATGGTTTGTCTCTGCCCAGTCTAGAAAGAAAAGTTTCTTGCAGTTTCACATGCACACATCAATACACATTGCTTTAAGGAGCACTGAGTGTTTAAGTTCAGAAATAAGAGGCAAGTACAGTAACCTGGTATATAGATGCTTTATTTCTGACATTAATATGGTCTGTATTGTATGTGAGATTCTCTTAGATAAAAGAAATGTTTGTAGTACAACAAAAACTAAGATAAACAAGGCATTTGTTGCACATTATGTCAAACCTTAGAAAAAAATATGGAGTAATATGTATTTAGGTTTCATGCAAGTTTGGCTGCCGCATGTACAATCTACTTATAAACTGAAAGAAATGCAAATGCACACAACATTCAAAAAGTAATAAAAGATGCCTGACATACAAAAGATTAAAACCTTCTTGCTAAAGCAACAAAGTAGGAGTTAACTGAACGATCCAACCAATACCAACACAAATTAATACTACTTACCAGAAATCTATGCTTAAACTTGGTATAGGCAGTTTTGGTGATATCATTTCTGCCGAAATATATCATCCAGATTCTATATATTCATTCTTTCTCAATGTCTTATCTGATTTTCTGTGAATTAAATGCTGTTTCCAGCATTAAACGTTGCTGTTAAATCCATTTTGGTACTCTACACTTAAATTTATTACTGCCAAGAACTCCAATGGCATGCTCTAAATTTTCATAGGCAAGGAGTAATCCTGGCATGATGGGTATTTTCCGATCTCCTTGCTTATATAGGATTCCCCCTATCAAAAATTTTGATATGAATTAAAAATTGGTAAAATGTTTATGCCTACTACTGTCATAGCCAGGCAAATATTTCGTATCACAAAGTTCCTAAAAACAAGGACTGCATAAGCTTTGAGGTGTTTAAAAAAGTTTAATAACCCATTACCTCCCTTGCGTCACTCATCATGTTAAAATTCTCCATTAATAAATTATTCTCTACCATCTCTGATATTAAAGTGATAGGAATACTTTTCACACCCTGCATAGTACTGGTTGATCTCATAAAGTTAACTAGAGAACCTGACGTCATTTTTGTAAGTTTACATACAGTGCATATGATGCTCGCTCTTTCCATCTCTCATAGCAGCAAGCCGATTCTGCCACTAACTGTAGCAGCACACCCGGGAGTGGAGAGGAAGAGTGTTTGAATTATAAATAACTAAAACTACAGTGTACAGTTCTATTTACCTGTCAGTATTTATCGATAGCACACCACTATAACTTGCTCGAAATTAACTACAGAAAAATCTCTACAACAAAAGCAACCCAAAACATTCCTTCAAAAAAACCCCATAAAATAAGTGCAAATACCTAAAATAGGCAACTAATGCAACTGTTGTGACCTGTATACTTTTAAATAAGGACAAAGATTTTTCATAAATAAAAGAATGTTCTTTGCTCTTCAGACACTTAGTAAGTATATAATGGTCAAACTTAAGTGCAGATACAATTGTTTTGAGATCCAAGGTGCCAAGTTTCTTTAAAAAATAAAAATCTATATTTAAAATGCATTAGTTTATAGTTCCTATGCAGGACAAAGTACTCCTGAGTCACATATAGGACTCTGCCATTCATTTCTAAATATATTTAACCAAGGTACAGGAATAGTTGCTGTATAATACAGGTATACCTTGTAATTATTTTGTAGACCAACATGATTTAAGGGTTATAGTGCAATCTTTATGTAGATGTAACATACAGTATAGATTTCTCCACCTCACCACTGTAATTCTTCTGCTGTTCTATACTTAAATTTGTCCTTTTTTTTAGTTTAGCTGTTTTAACAGGAAACAACATTGGCTTCTATACAACCTGCATACATATAAATATCTACATTTAAGCTTTAAAATGAAAATAAATTATAAAAACAGACTCCTTTCCAATTTACAAAATTTTCCCTGTTCCTACATACTGTACAATACATTCAACAATCATCTCATTTTGAGATTTATGAAGAAAATACTGATGCTTTACACTAAAATCTAATTCACCCCCCTTTGCCTACTTCTAGTACCATTTGCAAATAAATATATTTAACACTGTAGTTAATTTCATTGTTTTGCAGCATACCAAAAAAATTAGTAGTGCAACTTTCTATCCTTCCTTTACACTCCTTTCCATTGTGTTTCTTTATATACTAGAAAAATGCTACATAAGCGAAAGCACATTCAGTATTGTATGCTGCTCATTTGGAAACCAGTAACAACCTATAAACCTACTCTATATTAAAAATGCACTAACAGAAAAAAAGCAATGTGAATCAAAAGAATAAATATGAAAAATAGACATAAAAACTGTATGTTGTCAGTACTGCAATGTATTTTACCATTCTTTATCATACTTCAGGGTGTTACAATATTTAAGAAATTCATTGCAGAACTGTTAGTATAATACTATCCCTTTTTGGAGAATATGAGAGCACAGTGTCTGTTCTTTGTCAATCAAAAGAAGAAAGGAAGCTTCAAGGTAGCTTTAAGGTTTCCCTTGGCAGACTGTCTTAAAGTAAAGACTTAATTCACCACTATTGTGCTGGAATCGCCTTCAACATTGTGTCAGTTTCAATGGAAAGAGATGGTTGTCAGTTGCTGTGACCATCACAGTATCAGAGCCCTTGAAGTGCTGCTGGTAGCTGTGTATGTGCTCAGATATCTTCTTGCTTGTTCAGTCATGATAAGCTGGTCTTCTGTTTTTCCATAAACCACAGCTTCCCATTCACAATTTGACTGTATAAAATAAAATTTGGTTAAAAATATTCTTTTAACTGAGTAAAATACTGGAGCAATGCTCGTATGACCTTGCAAACTATCAATAAAACATTAAAGTCTAGCAATACTGTATTTTACTGAGAAGGATTAGGTTCTACAACACAATACCTAAAACCTGTGACAAAGCTCCCTTTTTATCCCTTAATCAGGTTCCTCAGCCATGCATCTATGTTATGCCTTAAGTTCTAACACACAAAATAAAAAAAAACCTCTTAAAAAGAGACTAGTTCAACAATTGATACATAAAAGGAAAGTTAATGAAGTCATCTCTTTGGATATCTTCTCCTTTAAATGTGTGAAGTTCAACAAGCAGAAAAATTAGTAGCTGTCTGGAGAGACCAAGGAAGGCAAAAAGGTTTGGCAGTTGAAAAAGAATACAGGGAAGGACTTCACTGACCCAAAGTGGCAGCTGTGGAAAAATGGTCAGATGTTTTGGGAATATAGTAAAAATGGCAAAGGAATTAGGAATAAAAATAATGAATGGAAGAATAATTGAGCTGATAGTCCACTTCTTCCCTGAAGCAAACCCTGCACATTTACATAATATACTGAATCTCAAGCTGATTTGTAGCAGTTCTGATTTGGACCTGACACTAGTAGACTGCAGCTTAATGATGAAGAATGCAAGATTCTCTACTTTGCATACAGAACTAGAAACTCATCCAAAGGATCAGTTCCACATATAGATGCACAAAGAAAATTAGCCATTTTAGTTTCCCTATAAATGTAGCAGGAGTTGATTCATGGAAGGGACTCATGGTTAGAGAGACCACTAAACTGCAAGGGAATTTCTCAGGGGAAAGAGCAAAAAGGGAAAGATGGTTCAATGTGAATATTTGTGAGTATAATTATGACTAAGGTCCCATTTTAAGTATTCTTAAGAGCATGGTTCTGGGAACTATAGATGTAGTCAAGTTTGCTGCAATTCACAGCAGTTAATTTTTTTTTTTTTTTTGGAACATCACAATTAAATGAGGTTTGGTCATAAGAAAGGAACAGAAAGTAATACTGTTGTCTCTGTACTTAAAACCACATCATCGTTAAAGCAATTAAGTGGGACATGGAAGATTAGGCTCCAGTTGCCCTGCCTTTTTATTTTTAAAATTAATACAGAGCTGTAGCTATTCTGAGAAGACAGTAAAAATTTATACATTAACTCCCTATGGCACAAAGTGGAACAGGTACCAAGTCACAGAATCACAGAATCACTGGGTTGGAAGAGACCCACTGGATCATCGAGTCCAACCACTCCCACAAAACACTAAACCATGTCCCTCAGGACCTCGTCCACCCGTAACTTAAACACCTCCAGGGAAGGCGAATCAACCACCTCCCTGGGCAGCATATTCCAGTGCCTAATGACCCCTTCCGTAAAAAACTTCCTCCTAAAGAGTTTAGAAGGTTTAGAATCTCTCTCTAAACCAGTAGTCAAGATAACACACATGGGGAAAACTAGGTCCCACAGTTTTAACAGGACTGAGAGTATACAGATGTACAAGAATAATTACCAAATAGAAGCTGTGGATGAACCCTGCTTAAAGATACCCCATTCAGCTTATTTTGAAGTAAGCACCAGCCAAATTTGAGAAATGTAGTTGCTACAGAGGTTTAGTTGGCAGCAAGTCGTTTTCTTACTGCTAGAGTTGGTACCCAAACCTGTTTTGTACATGCACCCTTACTGTGATTCCCCCGCCCCCCCATTTAAATCTTGAATGAAAACTTTACGGACACATGACCAACTTACAAGAAATAAGGATCATGAAAACACTGAACAAAACTAGGTCACCGAGTTGAACAATTCTAGATACCAGGACAAGACAGAAACCAAAAAGAAATTCTATGCTAAACTGTTAACAAAACTAACAGAATTCTTTGCATCCAGACCTGAGAAGCTTTCTCCGGTTTGACATTTTTTGAAGCACATGCATTCATTTTCTTCTTAATTACTGCATTTTCTTTGTTTGCTGGATTTGTGTCTTGGTTTTCTGATATCAGGTTACTGTTGTCATGTATTTCCGAAAATGGAATTGTTAACAAAGATGTGGTATAGACATTTTCTGACTATTGACAAAAAAGAGGGTAGGGAACAGGAATAACAATCAGTATTTAATAAAAACATCTTCACCAGCTGTGATCAGAGAAGCCAAAATGTAAACAAAGCAAATACTATCATAAAGACCCTAGGAAACAATCTGAAAATAAAATGTGATGAACAGTATGTAAATGGTCTATATGGGGATTCATGATTTACTGTGCTCAGTATTGCCTAAGTAGCTGCTAGCATGATTTGAGCCTTACTGAGTACACAGTTTCATATAAAACCACACTACAGACTGATCATTTCAGAAGAGTTTTATATACTATGTTTATGGATATAAAATTAAATCAATCCAGCTTCACTATAGCAAAGCACCAAAAATAAGCAAAATTAGCTGAGAGTAGCAGTAGCACACGCACTTGTATATGCACTTGTTCCTTTACAAAAACACTCTATTACCCTGCTTTAAGCTACTTTTACATATTTATTCTACCTCAGACCTTACTCCTAACTTACCACCCCACAGGCACAAGATTTCTACTTAAGGATTGGTACATTTTTATTTTTCAAATCAGATACCACCATTATCTCTCTTGCCAAGAGCAAATATTCCTGTTGACCTAGCATTCCTCATTACAAGAGGGAAAAGGAATTTTTTTCCCAGTCCACTGCCTTTAATATACCACAACATCATAGTGTTTATTGGTTTTAGCTTAATTACTCGAACATCAGTGATACACAATATACCATGTCATAACAAGGCATCACTAAGGGTACACTGGGCATTTTGTTTCTGTTTTGCAGGGTTGCAGCAATGCTGCTCCTCACAAGACTGAGATGTTCTTGAGGAAGTAGTGAGTTTCCACTAGATGGCAGAGCACCTAACACCCAGCTAGCAGACAACTAGGCTTGGCACAGAGCCTAGGAGGCATTTAGAACAGGAATTTTAAAAAACAGCTACAATAATCAGAATAGGGTATGACTTAAGCGCCTGTTCTTTTTAAGGACTTTGGCCCCTAGCTCTTGAACACAGATTTATACCAGATCAAGAGTCAGACATTTGCTCTTTCAGAATTAAACACATACATACATTGTTTAAGAACTAGATTAGAATACAATTTTCCTACAAACTACATGACTAAAGATTAGTCTATACTACCACTCAACTGGTAAAATATTGGGCTACTTTTTAAAGGAATGAGGGACCAAAACAGCCCCATCTCTGAATACTTAATGTCTTGGTTGGTGAGGCAGAAGTATTCAAATTCCTTCAGGCAGAGGAAGCCCACAAACCTCATCTTCTACATACTTGATATTCTCCTACTATGTGAAGCAGGAAAAGGAAAAACACGCTGCCTGATATACACTTAAGTATCCTTGGAACATGTCAAGCATGCAAACCACAGGGGAAAACGCCATCTTCCTGAGGTATTACAGGAAGATTCAGTGTGCCATATATCCTAATGTTTGTAGATAACCAGCATGGAAGTAGCACTGCTACAACAGCAAATCTGCAAAGCATCCACATTACTTTACCAGTCCTACTCTGAAGGCCTGGAAGGAAGAATTCATGCATTAATTCATGCCCACTGTTCAAGTACTGCTTAAATATTTAGAGTAGCATTTAAAACTGAAAGCGATTTTCAGTTTCCAAATGTATAAATCTAGCCTCAATCCAAATATTTTATTCCAGCTGACAGAATGAAAGATACTCAATTCTATATTAATATTGCTGCCAGTGATACTCTTCATTAGTTTAACATTTACCTGTACATCTAAACTATTATCATCAGTGAGGAGCTGGGCACCAATCTCTTCTTTTTCCCATGGATCTAGGACCAGTGATTTTCTGACCTTTGTAGAAGAGTTGTGCTGCAATAAACATTTTGCAGAGAAAAAAATGTAAAATATTCTTTAAAAACAGTTCTTTCCCATTTTAAGTTATTGTAACATTACCTCCTGATTGCAGCTTTTATACACAGTGTTGTCTTCATCCTTGAGAAATATATCTGTTCCAGTTTCCTCTTTCAAAACTTCCCTAATGTCTTCCTCCAAGAAGGCAAGTGGTTGTGACTAAGTTAATTAAAATTGGACAAGAAAATACAGGAAGTCTATTAGTTGCTGTATTTTATCATGTTCTACTTTCAGATAATGTAGGCAAAAAGAAAAAATTCTTGCAAAAGATAAAAGGATTTAAGCTATTATAGTGAACAACTACAGACCAACATTCCCAGGTCATGCAGATGTTTTTAATTCATTTTACTCCACATTATTTCTAGTGAGATAAAATACATTCATGCACACAGTGCCTCAAAAAATGCAAGGCAGCATTGAGGAAGACATGCAAACTATTTGTTTGCATTTATCATCAGTAGTTATCCACTAACAAAAAGAATAAAAATACTTTATATATACACTAAACATATATGTGAACACATACGTATACACACATGCATACAAACACACTAAAAAAATGTATTCTAGAAGCATGACTGTTGTCAGGAAAGGAATTTGTCAATCTTAGCACAAATCTTTGAATAAGACATTGATAGTCCCAAGTACAGTACAGAATTTCACAGAAGCCTTACAGATGGCTCTTTTATATACCAACAGGAGAAGAATTCCCTTAAGCCCTCAAAATTTGATTTGAACAGGAGGTTAATAGTGGACAGAAACAGGAACGCCAAACCACTCCATTTGCATAGTGAGAGAATCTATAGGGCAACACAGATGGTGCCAAGCCCTGTGGCAGAGTCTGAGCTACCTTCTGTGTTTGCAGAAAAGTAGTAGTCAATATATATTAGCTGGAATTTTTTCAGAACTTGAAATGCATATGTCTACTGAATTCCAAAAGTTATGAAGCATTAACATACCTTAGCTAGGCTAGGAAGAGAGGAAAAATTTAATTCATTTGGAACAAACAAACAAAAAAGTAACATTATCCATAGTCAACCAAAAAAACTCAAGTCTTATAGAATCATAGAATCACCAGGTTGGAAGAGACCCACCAGATCATCGAGTCCAACCATTCCCACCAATCTCTAAACTAGCCATTTTCTTGAGACTCACTTTTTGATTTCACAAGACTCTACAGGCTGGGAAGCATGTTTCTAATATAGTTCTCTGAACGTACTCCCATAATAGTGGTTTACACAGTTATATTCACAGAATCACAGAGTCATTAGGTTGGAAAAGACCTCTGGGATCATGGAGTCTAACCATTCCTATCAACCACTAAACCATGCCCCTCAGTACCGCATCCACCCGTACCTTAAACACCTCCAGGGAAGGCGAGTCAACCACCTCCCTGGGCAGAACGTTCCATTGCCTAATGACCCTTTCAGTGAAGAATACTTTCCTTATGTCGAGCCTGAACCTCCCCTGGCAGAGTTTGAGGCCATTCCCTCTTGTCCTGTCCCCTGTCACTTGGGAAAAGAGGCCAGCTCCCTCCTCTCCACAACCTCCCTTCAGGTAGTTGTAGTCTTCTGTGATAGTCAGAAGAATCAGATGGATCATGAGTTGTTATATTAAGGTTTTCAGTTTTAGGATGAAGAAAATTTTAGATGCCAGTCAAGTAAGCCCCTAAGTAGGATAAAATGCTTCCAAGCATATTCCTATCAAAAAAATTCTCAGAATACTAGCAAGTTGTAGTAACCATCTAGTTTCCGTCCTAGCAGTGCAGAAGAACCAACACATGAAAACATTTAGACTGCAGCAAAGAAGAAAATAAACATGTCATCACATACCATAAGTTTGAGGGGACCATACTTTTTTTCCTGAGCAGCCAAAGCATTTTTAAAGGGAGTTGGTGTCCTCGGTGCTGAGCCCAAAAGAGATCTTCTAATTGTGGGAGTTCTAAAACTATTCAAGCACAGAAAAACATTAATACGTACATTTTAATATTTTACTGTATGAAAAGTAACATAATAAAATTAACCAATGAAACATTTTAAAATACCCTACTTTACACAACTGATATCACCACCATGAATCTGAAGATGGTGAATCACCACAGCTTTACCCCAAGTATATTAGCCTTCAACTAGATTTTTTTTTTTTTGGTATTTTAAAAAAGGAAAAATTTGAACTGAGTTCAAGTCATTTTCTGATAAGAACAGGAAGCCAGTTTGTTTGTACACAAGTATTTAGCATTAGGGGTTTTAGAACTCTTTCACAATATGCATACAGGTAGACTGATTTCTCAATGTTTAGAAAAATCTGGTTTTATTCGAGAAACACCACCAGATGTTTAGAATAATAAACCTACCCCACATTTTCCTTTTGATCTTTTGGTGTCATTTCCTTGTGTAGGGGAGTCGTAATAAGAACCTTCTGCCCACAGATTGGAGTCGATGTAAATGCAGGATTTTCAAGGTTAAATTGTTCGTTCCCAGAGCAAGTATTGAAAAACTGAGCACAAGACAGAAAAAATAATAAGCAACCTTAAAGGACAAAACCTTACCACTGTACTGAGCCCTAAAATAGGACATATATATTTATTTTCCAAAGGGCTTTTACTGACAAACTCCAATAAACTATTGTTGACTTATGGTCTAAAATGTCTCCAATATTTATCACTGAAACCTTGATTTTCTCCTTAAAATCCCTGCTGCTTAATTAGGTCACAGAGACAATAGGTCTCTATCAAAAACTGTTTGCATGAAAAAGTGTGAACTGGCGCATAAGTCATCACCTTCCCCACCCCCTGTTAGTCTTCAAAATGGAGAAAATAGGTGGTTTAAGCTTTTTTTTTTTTTTTTTTTATATCTACCCTTATGCATACGTTTTAAGAAGTTTTTGGACGTTCTTGTTTGGGCTACAATGTACAACTAGGGAAGAAAGTACATGTAAATTATAATGCACCCACTGCAGTCTTCATAGTTTAGCCATATTCAAAAACAAACTCACCTGTGATGGAGAAAATGGTAGTGTTTTCACTGGTGTGTGTTTTAGTGCAATGTTGATGGCATCATTACACAAGCCATCATTCAGTTCATTAGCCGGTGATTGCCCAAAACGCAATCTCTTTCTCTTTCTTAGGATAGCAGGTGGAGTGCCGGGTTTGGTCAAGGTAGGGGTTGTTGGAAAAACTGCTTCTTCCATGTCACTGACGCTACTGTGTTTTTTGCCATCAAGCACAACGCTGACATTATACTGGTACTCAGCAGCCCCTTCATTGTGTTGAATCTGTGTTAGTTTTACTGGAGCTGGTTTGAGAGGAGATGCAACAGCCTCTATAAGCTCAAAACTGGTGACATCACTCCACACTATGGGATCCTGTGAGACAAGATGCAAAACACTCAAACACCAGGCGTATCTAAGATTACTTCACAATGTCCAAGTCAATCTAACAGCTCTATCTCCAGAAGCTATTTACGAAATTATTCTCCCTGTATCTTTCACACAATCCTAAAACACTGAAGATTTTAAGACACAATGCTTTTAAAACAGGCAATGAAACAAATCATTCTATATGGGTGAAACTACAGGCAAGAACAGAAAAAGGTAATTTTAAGAGTATTTTACACAAACTGTGTAAGTTTATGCTCCTAAATAAATTTTTTTTAGAATAAATACAGACTTACAGATTCAATAAAATCTAGTGTCTCTGCAAAATCTGGAATGGTCTGTAGAGATGGTAACATTGTATTTGGTTCCACAGCCAAATACTTAGGCAGTGAATTCGGCTGAACAGATGTGCTGTGGGTCTCATCCATGCTGTAGAACTCACTTGTCTGTTCCTCAAGACTGTTTAGTGTATCAGACACACAATCTTCCATGACAAAACTTCTGGGCCAACAAGGTAGGTTTCCAGCTTGCTAAAGTATAAAGAAACACATTCATCTTATTCAACTTAGAAGTTGAAAAGACTTGATTATGTGACCACAGGGAAGAAAAAAAAAAAGGTATTAAACTATGTGGGAAGACTAAGCACAACTATAAATTTTTGCTTCTTCAGACACTAAATATCTGTGTGGATTAATGCAGTTAGTCTTCTCCTTAGATTAACATACTCAACGTTCTCAATTTGTACAATATTTTTATCTTTTCTCTCATTCATGTCTTACACACTCTCATAACTTAGATAACGATGGATTGCATTGGAAGGCAACCCTGACAAATTCCTTGTGTTTCTGAATGTCAGTACATGCTTAAGTCATCTTCACTACAGAATACAAGTACATTTTAAGATTAGAAACAGTTTCTAGAATGTGAGATACTTCTTGTTTGATTCAGGGTTGTTGTTTTTTTAATGCAGATTCCGCATCGTTAGTTTATTTAACTTCCCATTTTAGTATATTGCTTAGTACTCACGAAACAAATCTTAATTTTTGCTGGAAATCTAGAAACAAAGAAGACATCACTAGAAAAGCAGAACATTACACTGTTTCAAGAGAATGCCAGGAATAGCTCCACCACAAAAAAATGAAAATTCACCTGTAATCCTAATAAGTAATCAATGTGTTTGTGTTGTTCACAGCCTCTGTCCCTGAAGAAATAAGTGACTGTTATCTGCAAGTTTCCTTCATTCCATTGAAGTAGACGTAAGTTTTGTACAGTGTAAATTCATATAAGTTTTGTCCAAATGCAGATATTACACATTCCAAATACTCACACAGAAGTGTGATAAAATATAATCTGCAGGATGTTTTGAAATTAAGTAGTGCAAAACCTGTGTATTTTTCACCTTTCTCTGTTGAAGAGACTATCAACAAAGCTGATCTATAAATCTGAATGACACTGCTATCAAAGTGCTGCCTGCTGAAAAGAATTAAAATCCTGGGTCTTTGAAACAACTGCCAAATTGAAGGTCATATTTCTGCTGTTTTCTGTTTAGAAAACAGTACTAAAAATAATTTGTCTCAATTCTAATATACAGACTTTGTTTTACAACCCAACAACCATAGGTTTGCTTTTAGAAGGCTGAGTGAAAAACCACCTCACAAAACCAAACCAATATCCATTACTAAATTGCTGAGAATCAATTTCAGTAAAACATATTCAAATATTTACAGAAATTTATAGTCCTTACAGAAGACACTTGTTTTCTTCTGATTTCATTCTCTGTTGACATGAGCAGCAATTCAAGTTGCTTTATTTTCTTTTCTTTATCGGGATCATCATCAACAAATGACTGCTGAAAAATTTCAGAAAGAAGTTATTACTATTTTCCACCTTCACCACCCCTCCACGGTAAAGATTCTACATTATAACACAGCTATATATATAACAGAAACCCACACATAGCAGGAACAGAGCTATTCAAGCTGCATTGTATTTTGTAATATAGTAGTCACTTGCAAGTGAAACAATGTCAGCAGATACCCAGAAATGGATCCAATGTTAGAGTGGTATACAAGCTAATATTTCAAAAGGTTTTGAATATGGTCTGTAAATGCTTGGTATGCTGTAGCACTTTTTAACCAAAAGTTGCTCAATTCTCTCTTTAATAGAAGCAACAAAGTTGGCATCTTGGTAGGTTCGTTTGTATTACCATGTGCTTTCTAGAAATTTGAGTTACTGATGCTCACTAAGTGTGCAAGAAGTGTTTTAAATAAGTATTTGCTGGCAGAGTATCTACACAAGCAATCCTACCATTACTATCAGAAAAGAAAACTAATCGGGTTGGGTTGGTCGGTTTATTTTCAACCTCCTTAAAGCTTATTGCTAGAAATATAGGTAAGTGAGGATATAGGACAAGAGCTTCAAAACTAGTTATGCTCTGTAGTTTAGAGGGGACTTCAAGAAGCAGAAAGTCTCTGCTAGTTTTCTGTATAAGGCAATCCATAGTGTCAAAGGCCCCATGAGACTTCGTTCCAATTTGTATTCTTAGGTCAGGGAAGAAAATGCAACATGAAACCGATGACCTGCACAGGGAAGCTTGAGGTTAGGCACAGAGTTCTGTAAAACAACTCAAACATATCTAGCACAAAAATATACACATTATTCCCTGTGCCAAAATAACCTTTCCTTTCCCCAATTTCAAATTCACAAGACTTCTTCCAGGAAGTCATATTACAAACCAAGATCCACAATCAGCCTCCAACACATGAGGAATTGTAGATATATTCTAAGTGAGTCCAAATGAGAAAAAGGAAATATATCATTTAAAACAGGATATTGTTTTAAAGTTTCTCCACACTTTAGCACTTACAATGTTACAAAAGAATCAGTTGAAGGCACTGAAGGAAGTTTATCAGTCAGAAAAAAACTAAAACCTATAGAGAACAAAAGAGCATAGCCACAAGCGTAAGTCACAGAAAGTTATCCGAATGGAGTATTTTAGGAACTGTCATGATTATTATATACAAAACAGTAAAATCTTGTTTCCAAATCTCTCAAAAGCTAGGTAACATTAGCAGGTCATCATTTCAACCCAAAGATTTTTAACTAGTAGACCATGTTCTAAGCCATACTTCAGTCAGAAATAAAGCAACCATTGTATTTCTGGGATGTGTTGAACAGCTCTTTTTCCTACCTAGAACTACCAATTAATCTAGTAAGCCTTCTTACAGAGAAACATGTACATAAATTTAGGTGAATGACAGAAGACTTCAAAATATTTTGAAGTTAAAGGTTTTTACAATCTTCACTCTACAGCATAACACACAGTACATTCTCTTCATTTACGATGGTCATTAACATTTTACCTGAACTATGTTGGAAGAAGCTGAAGCATGTTCTACACAGCTGCCTTCTGGTGAGGCATACTGGTATGCTGGAATCTAAAAAGACAAATTGTTTTACAAATCCTAAAGAAATGGACACTATAAAATTACTTCTAGTTTATTGTACATAAACTACTTATTATGGTTTACAAATCCTAAGTTACCATAACATCTCAAAAATACTCAACAGATCATCATTCTTACAGAGTTGTTTCTTATTCCAAACCAAATAAATTATTTGGGACTCAGTAATACTAATTATTCTGGATTTCGAACTTACATGTGTCTGAACAGGTAGGTAAAACTGATTCTGAGTGCGCAAGTGTTCCATAGCCAGACAAGGTTGGGGCTGAAGTTCAGATGAACTGGCTCTTTCAGACTTTATACTATCTTGTAAATATCCTTCCTGTTCCACCTTTCTTCGCATTGTTGAATTCCAGTGATTTTTAATTGAATTATCAGTCCTAAAATGAAAGTATACAACAGTGATTGGTTTACATATCTCAGAGTTTAATATATGGTTTATTTGCAGAGTTTGTACAGCAGGGTAAGCTGAAGCCACAAATCCAGAAAACTCCAGCAGCTTGGACTGGAAGTTCTGTTATCAGAAGTGTTTCAGCATAATGACTACAAAGTTACTTTTTTCAAAACTTCCCTCAACTAAATTTCAAGTCTACAAGGAAATTAAAAGTAACAAAAGAGAAAGCCTTGGTTCTGGCTATTATTATGGGTGAGAACCTTTTTTATTGACATGGAACAATCATGTTTGTTCTCTGTCACTACATTATTCACCCGCTGCTACAAATTTGCAGAACGTGAAACTAAGGCAAGTGCCCTGCTGTCCCACAGCATAAGAGCAGTCCTGTGGGTAGTGTTTGGTACCAGAAGGTATCTCTTCTAAAAAAAGTGACAGCCTGCATTCCCAGCTCCAAGCTTCATGTGCAGCTTTGTGAAGAACATCACACTAGATCCTGGTGCTCTTGATCTTGTATGGGGAAAATAGGCATGGCAGAAGACCTGTCCCCATTGTCACTCCCCTTGGAAAGAAAATGCCTGCAGTTGGACAAACAGGCTGAAATCACTTTTACTGCTAGAGAAGCATTAAGGCAAGAGTAGAGTGCAAGTGCACTAGAGTGTAAAATACTAGCAATATTATTACTAGCTGTACAGAGAAGTATACAGAAATAAAAACTGCTTCAAGCCGCATTCTTCATCTAAGCTTAGCTCCAAGCATTCCCTTTTTTCACCCCACTAGTGTTAGACTCTGTACAAATCTTCTAGGTCTAGGATCCAATCTTTAGCTAAGAGTCTCATCTTGACTTTAGTTTCAACAAATAAGTTAGTGAATTAGGGATGTCTCTGTCCTTACAAACTTATCTTCCCTCTCTGAAATTCTGTTAAGATCCAATTAATTCCTTTCCTATTCCTCCAAACGATTTCCTGTGATTCATGGATTGTGTAGTTAATCAAAATTTTTACATATACATCTCTAAGGACTCACTCTCACAACATAACAAGTGCTGACATTCCTTAGGCACAATTGGACAGTCACCACCTGAACACACAGACTGAATTTGGAGAGGGACAGCTTGACATTGACTTTCAATTAACAGTAGAAGGTAAAAACATTTATTAAACTCTTTATACACTAAAATTTTGTTTTCCACAAGCATAAGTTCACAATCACACTTGAAACAAAGATAAGGAGAACAATGCATACAATTCATTCTTAAGTTCGAGATTAAATGGTAACCAACTAGCTTTTCAATCCAGGACTCCTGCACCTGGGCTTTTGAAGGTTACTAAGATTCTCAAGTGTCCTGTTTAACAAAAAATAAATTTAAAAAAGATTTTCTGATCTTAAGCTAAAAACAGAAAGCCAGCCCCAAATGTATAACAATGAAGGCATTCTGTTATCAGGTCATTAGATGTTAAGGCATTCTTCCACTATTACTTGCAGTTACTCTTCAGCATTAGAAGCATTTTCATTGTTTGTATAGCTTTTCAAAAGCACATGAGCAAATGCAAAAGATCATAAACATCTAAATGTCTATCAAGATAAAGGTGTTGTGACATAAGTTTTAACAGATGCTTTCTGACTAACATATTGTATTGAAAAGACCTGCACAAAGAATGCTTTCCGTATTCCACTATTTAACACAAACAGAGTTGAAAAGCACCTTCCAGGAAGAAGTTTTGCTATTTCAGCCCATCGGTTTCCCAAACGCTTGTGAGCTTCATAGATTATTCTGTCCTCTTCTTCTGTCCATGAAGACTTTTTTACCTCGGGATTGAGATGGTTATGCCATCTCTCTCTGCATTGCTTGCCTATTCTTCCTTTCAGGTGTTTTGCAATTAGAGACCAGCGTTTTGGACCATACTTCTGAACTAATTCAATAACCTGGAACACAGATGAAAGCATGTTATAAATCTGGATCCTAATTTTCCTAATAAAAGTCTGAGAACACTAATAAACTCACATTCTAGAGTAGAATTAGAATAGTCAACTTGATAAGATACTAGGCCTAAGGAGGTGGATAGTGACTTGGGGCTTTAAAAATTATTTTTTTAAAAAATCAAAAAATTGCTTATTAACCCCAAATTCACTGTGTTTAGAATGTAAGTAAATACTGATGAAAGAACTCATTTAGAATTCTCCTTTCTGTCATCCAATGCATAACCTCACACTAGGAAAGACTAGCTGGTAAAGATGTTTGGTTTGATTTTTTTCAACAACACATATGAGAAAAACCCCACACCTTTACTCCCAACCTTCATCCCATTTCTACAAGTTTTTACACATCAGAATCTTTTTCTTAAATGAATTATCAGAAATAAAAAAAAAACCAAAACAAAACAAACAGAGTAGGGAGCTGATATTCACAAGTTAACAAATATTGGCTTTAAACATCTTAAAACGCTTTTTAAACAGTGGGAATTAGTAGTCATTTTGAAATACAATACACAAAAGCAACACGTGAACCTCCCTATAGGGTACTCTAGGTTTTGCAGGCAAAAAGCTGCAGTGTGGATTAATAGAGATGGGGAAAAGGAGTCTAAAACACCATTGCTAGCTTCTTTAACAGTAGAGTATGAAACAATTTCCCTTATTCCAAAACTTTTTAAGTCTGGGGGGTTTGAGAAATGAGGAACACAACATGTAAATGAGACCTTTGATCCTTAGTGTTATGAAGAGATCTACTCTACTTCATAAGCTAGAGCAGCTCAGCTAGCAATCTAAGCAAAGGGAAATTAAGCACACGAGCAGACCAGACATTCCTTCTACTTTAGAGAAGCTGCATTTTTTTCTTCTGACACGGCATAATGTAATATAACAATCTACCACACAAGATGCATTATACATTATCATTGCAGGGATGAAACCTAAGAAAAAGTACACATTCTTAGTAGTTATATGCCATATTTTTGCAGTAAAAGAGTAGAGAATAAATTAGGTTTTATTACCCTCTGATCTTCTTCTTTAGTCCAGGGACCTTTAATCAGTTCTGGGTTTAGTACCTTCTGCCATCGATGCTGGCACTGAAAGTCTGAACGATTCTGAAGTAGTTTTAGAAGAACAGTGTAGCTGTTAAACTCTTGAATACATAGAACTGTAAATATTAGCTAGCCAGAATTGTTAGCTTATTTAAATAAAAACACTTATTCAGCCCTTTGTTCTAAGTGTAATAGTTATATTCTCTGTTATTACTTCTACTTCCATTTGTTTATAAAACCTCTTCTCCAGAAAAAAACAGCCTTGCACAAACCTTTAATTTAATTACTTCACTGTTCTTACTTGATAATCAAATTTAGAACTCAGTCCTCTTTAAAGAAAAACTTAGAAATATTTTTGTCCTCATTAGTCCACACTTTCCCTAAACTTTATGTGATTGACATGCTTTTGACATTACCTATAATCTATATAAGGAAATGCATTTTGAAAGGAAATACTTTTTCTTTCAAATAAAAGAATGAAGTTTTTTTTTAAGATCCAAATTCATTTAGACTCAAGTCTTTCCTAGAGTGCTAAGGAAAACAGATTTATATCAAGTTTAGCTAACACATACTAATTAAACAACATTGCTTTTTCTGCTGGGGACAGATGGTGCTTTTCTGTAGCTTTACTGAGGACCTTTTGAAATATCGTTCCCAGTTATGAAAGAGAAGCAAGCTTTCACTTAGTCTCCTAAAAACTGTCTGTAGGAAAGTTTGCAATGCCAAGGGTAGTAGGTCTAGTCCTTAGAAATAAGTAGAGAAGAGCTTGCCCCAGCATGGCACACTAGTGCAGCTTTCATAACCTTGAGACATGATGATTTATTCTTTACAGTGCAAGTTGCTGGATTGCAAGTACCAGCTTCAAGGTTTCGCTGGGCTTTTCTACCAAGTAAAGGCGTTACCATGTTGTGATGAAGTTAAAGAAGCAGTCTGCAAGACCAGAAAAAGCACTCAAAACACTGTTACATCTAAAATTACATTGACCCTCAAGTACCTTCAAGTTAATGACAAGTAGACAATGTATGATTAAAATCACACCAGAGTTTGTTACAAAACATCATCATTTCCTTGTGGCAGAAGTTGTTAAGAGACAGACTTAAAATAGGATATCTGTTCCCATTTTCAATTAAAGTAAAATTTTGAAATTGTGTCATTCTAGTCTTTTTACCTTCCAGACATTTCTTAAATCATTACATATCTGGGAGAGAAGAGCAAAACAAATGATGGGACAAAACAATAAAATAATTTCAGGCCTGCCTTAACGTCAATAAACTGGAAGCTGTGTTCCTGCTCTTGAGGGTTACCTTTAAGCCACCTACACTTTTTTGGGCAGAATAGAGGGAAGGTTTATTTATGTTCAGGCCAACAGTGAAAAGGGGGTCTGAAAACATGGCAGTTTCAGTGCCTTTACATGCTAATAACTCAAGACACATAGAAGACTATATGTAACAAGGTAAGCACTAATTACGCCCACCTCTGTTATTAGGCTTTGTAATCTGAACACTGCAATAGGTGTCACAGAGAAGCAGTAGGGTCTCCATCCATGGAGATATTCAAAACCATATTGGACACCATCCTGGGCACCTAGTTCCAGCTGACCTTGTCTGAGCAAGGGCTTGGACTAGATGATCTTGAGATGTTCCTTCCAACATCAACAATTCTGAAACAGGCAATCTGATTCTCCAGGAATGTTTCCCATGATAGCCAGGGAGCATTTTTTTAACCTCACTTGGGCATAGCTGAACAATGGCCTTCTGTCTCCAGAAGCATCTGTTTTCAGCTGGATAACTTTACTAAACCAAACTTCTATCTGTTAAATGCAACTCCATAGCACACCTGCAGATCAGTATCACCAAAAACTGTATTTTAAAGCAACTTAATATAGAAGCTTTTTGAAAGTTTTTCTTTCTCCTCTGCCATTCAATCATTTCACTGTTTTTTGAAGAGGATAATGTACATGTAAGGAACAGTGATTTGCTTATACACTCCTTAAATTTAAATGCTTTGGGTTCATTCACTGGTGTCTATACTATGCCACCTGGAAAAAAGAAATCAGAAACACCACAGTTGCACAAATCTGATGAGAACAATGGAAAGTTACTGTGGTTCAGCATTTAGAATTCAATTCTGTTTTTACCTACCTACACAGGAATTTCATACAACCATATCATTACACTCAACATTTTAAAGAGTCACAAAGGCAAGAGGGTGGGATGGTGGTGTATAACATTTTTAATTTCTAACATTTGAATGTTCAATACCACTTCTAGGTAGTGATTTCAGCTCTAGATTTGAGCCATGATTTTACAGGAGGAATTTTAGAACACTTAATCAGAAGAGAAACAAACATCATCGGTTGAGTTGCAGGTATTTTTTACCAGCACAGTTCATACAACTGGGGAGTCCTTTAACATTTGAACCAATCATTCTACCTGACCATTGGAACAGAACAGGAAATGTTAAGTGTCAGCAGGAAACTTTCAAGAAATTTGCTAAGGTTCCATTTGTAGCAATTGAAGATATAATTGGGTGGAAAGATTTACATACCTAAGGGATGCAGCCATCACCATAAACAAAAAACAAACAAAAAACCTGCAAACACCAAAACAAAAACCCCGCTACTCCACTCCCATTTTCCTATGGTTTTTAAGAAATTGATCCTGCACCTTTCAAGTGATCTTTCAGAAGCAACCCACTCTCCTAACTGCTTCAGAAGCAACCCATGAACTGCACATGTAACCACCACAAGTGATATGGCCAATAGGAAGCAGGAATATATTCCAGAATGAAAACAAACAGCAAGTGTGAACAGGGGGCATCAATTTGATCCTTTCAGACCGTCATTTGAGCCCCAGCCTGAGTTGATACGGTTCTACCAGGTCTGACCTAGATCTCAAGTCCAATTTACAGGTTTGTTTCTTTTCATATTACATGTTTCTAACTTCTATTCCACCTCATTTCCAAGCTAGACATATGACCAAAGTAAATGAACATTAAAAGGAACATAACTTAAACAGTGATTCAACTTACTTGTAGATGACTAGCAATGAAAGCCCAATCATCTGTACCATTTTGTTCCACAAGCTTCTTTAGTCTTTCATCCTGTTAAGACATAACCTCAGTCAATAAATGTTACATACTATCCCAATGGTACTAAACAATAACATATTTTGTTTGCTACCAATATCATATAAGAATAAAACCAAAGCAAAAAAAAAAGTATTACCTCATCACGTGTCCATTTCACCTTATTACATGTCTTCTTCAAGCCTTTTTGCTGTAGAACGTCATAGTCATGATCCACATATTGAAGATTGTACTCTTCCTCACTGCAGGGTACAACAGAAGAGTCAAGATAGAAATGAAGTTTAAAATAACTTTGAATAATATTTTCTCCTAACCACTTGTAGATTTTTTCCAGTCTGTACATATTGTTCTAAAAGAACATATGGAATTTGCATGAACACAAGTCTTCAGCAGTGACCTATATATGAGGGGAACAGAATTAATTTTAATTTCAAGGCCATACTGGGATACAGACAGATAATTCATTGCAAGTCAAGACTTATATTTGAAGCAAAAACTATTGTTTAAGATCACGCTTTTGTGATACATTTATGCGTCTTTATTTTACAGAAGTGAGCCTATAAGATAAAGTGTTTTGCTTGTCTGCAAGATACATTAGTGTTTCACCTCCATAACTTGAACAACAAACATAACAAGGCTGCCGAATAATTCAGCTCTATTTGATATTTGAAGTGGGCTCCTGCCTTGAATAACAGTGTTGCCTCCCTGTTACAGGAATTAGATACAAATCTTTGAAGACAGAAACATTCCAGCAAGAAATAACTACAATATCACTGCTGATCCTCCAAGTTCAGAGGGGCAAGGAGCCAGATAACCTCAGTCACTCCGTGTAGATCGCACTCCATCTACTGGAGAAACGAATACTTCACAGCCTTGATAAACAAAGCCTTACAAACAAGCAGCACAGGGAAATGTTTCATGGAAATATCACTTAGACTTATGTCAGAGATTCGTTTTAGACAGCAAAAATTCAAACATTCTAGGCCTAACAACAAGATGAGCAGTGCCTCTGCATTAGTTACAGCAAAGACACAAAGAAGGGACTCCCATCCAAACACACAGATTTAATCAAAACCAGTTTCACACTGCAATCTCAATTTTTCTCGATTTTATTATCAGCATAAAGCACAATATAAATATCATATTCATGTTCAAAACTAAATTTAGTTCCATTTTTCAACCAAAGGTAAAAAAATCCTTTGCCAGTAATGGAATCAACCTCTGCCGGTGTCCTAAGAACTGATTATATGGCAGATGTCTACATTATTTTCCAGTACATGCAATTCACTCACACATCATGCTGATGGGGCATTTATGTATATTTATTATTTCCCACGAAGTGAGTATGTCCTCTGTGGCTAACATGAATATAGGGTCATTACAGAAAAGCACACTACTTATTTGAAAGCACTATTGCAAGATAGCATGCATCCAGCTCTTGCAGACACAGTGCATTTAGAACTGCTTCTACATCCTATGCCATATCTCAATTTGCTCTACGTAGCTTCATGATGTAGTAGAAACAGTCAGTAACATGTAAACATATTAAAACTCTGCAAAGCCAGTGAAATAAAAGCAGTAAGCTTGTCTGAAGGTCAACAGCATGTCCTTCACAGTACTTGCAAAAGAGTGAGCTGCAAACACAATTACTGTAGGATTTAAACTAACAGGTAACTAAGAGTTTTCTTGTCCCTCTTCTACTTTGTTTTTTTGTTTCTAACCCACAGGTTCTTGACAAACTTCAGGAGGGTATCTTGGCATTATAGTCCTACTTCATACTAACGAAGCCATGCAACTTACTTATAACTAAAATTTTGTCTTGTGATTAAGCTGCTTGCCAACACGATCTCCTTCCTCACACATTTCACAGCAAACTAATCCAAGAACAGAGTCTTCAGTTATGTGAAAAGTTATGGGGATTTTTTTCAAAAAAGGAAGGGCTCCATGTACGCTGCATTGATGCTGATGAGAGCAGCAGAACTAGTCAACATCCAGGATCCCTGCTGGTAGCAGCGGTTAAAAACTCTGCACCTGGAGTTCTCCAGAGGCACACGCATCCCACCGCCAAGCAAAGCAGCGCAGCCACCAGCCACCTCTGTGCACTTCACAGGCAACAAGGGCCAGCCAAGCAGGCACTAAGCTCTCTTGCAGCTTGATTCCACATGAATAACCACTTAGTCTTCAGTTTTATTCAGAACAGCTACACCAACAGATTATAAATTAAACATACATGAATGGTTGGGACTACTAACTTAAGTTTTCAATTACAAAGAAAATAGGAAATATTATTCTTCAAATAAAAAAAATCTGGAACAATAAAGTATTTTATGAGTTCTGTGCTATTTGTCTTTGTACTCCTGAGCCAATAACGATTAAAGGAAAAAAGTTAGCTTCCAAATGCAAAACCCATAAGCAGTTTAAAAAACTTAAACTTAATTCCATTTGGTGCAAAACAATTATACTTTCTCCTTACTCCACATCTCAATGATCTAGAAATCACCTTTAAACTCACAACAACAATTGTTTCATTTTGGAGATACCATCATCATGCACTGACACTGTATTCCTCTAGGCCTGCTGATCTCTAACCAAATGTTCCTACAGCTGTATTTTCAGTTATGATACCAAAGCACACTGTAGCCACACGAGATAATACAAACTAAAGTTTTGCAAAGATGAACCTATTGTTCACAATACCACAGATGGAAATCTCGTATTACAAAAAGCAGATTAGGAGTAACAAGAAACATTCTCTCTCTGGGCTGACTCTTGAAGATAGCCAAGTATGAACAGCTCCAGCAGATAGTCCCTGCAAGCAAAGCTCCTTAATGAATCTTTGTTCTTATACAGCTAGAACACCAAAGATTGCTTTCTTGGTTTAGTTCCACATTTGAAGAAAAGAAGATCAACTTATGAACTCTTTTCATGTCAGAGAAAATGCAAGAGTGGTATCTGTAACTTCAAAACTATACCCAATTCCATGAGAAGTATGCAGTCAGAGTAAACCCCTGATGCCACTGGTAACTAACAAGTTAACTTTACTCACTGAGTATCCTTTCCTTTCTCAATCCTTAACCTTCTTAGTAGTTTCATTAAACTAATTTTCTATTTTGAACAAGAATAACTATAGCAATAGAACAGTTCCACAAGACCCACCTTCTGGGAACAATATAAAGACACACCCATTTTCATATCAATAAAACAAAAGATGCATCAAAACCATCTGGGGCCACTGAAGTCCTTCAGGAAAACATTCTCTCTCAGGAAGATTTCAGACTGACATCCTCAGCCAGAGGATATGCCAGTTCAGAGAGAGGAGATGCATTTAAGCTATCGGAAGAATCAGCAGGCCCGAGCATGAACTTCAACTGAGCAGCCTAAAATCTTACATGAAGGCTATGCCGAGGCCACTCGGGAGGAGTGAAGGAGCAAAAAGTATTGCTCCAGCAGGAAGGAGGTAACCATCAGGAAAAGCTATTGCAGAGACAGCATAGTGGTTCCCGACAGGAAAGAAAAGCTGAAGAGTTGCCCAGGTAAGCCACGTGAGCCGAACAAGAGCACGGGGATGAGAGCAGCCGCCGAGCGAGAGGTGAGAATTACGGTCGACAGCTGTCAAGGCAGAGGCAGGTAGATACCTGCGCGGGTGGCGGGGAGGGAGGTGGCGGCGGCACCTGGCGGGGAGCTCGGGGCAGCACGGAACCACGGAGGAGTTGGAAGGGACCCGCACGGATCACCGAGTCCAACTTGTACTGCTGACAACCCCAACATTGACACCGTGTGTCTGAGCGATCTGTCCGAGTACTCTTTGAACATTGTCAGGCTCGGTGCCGTGACCGCTCCCCTGGGCAGCCTGTTCCAGTGCTCCACCGCCCTGAGTGAAGAACCTTTTCCTAATATCCAACCCGCACCTCCCTGGCACGTCTTCCTGCCATTCCCTCTGGTCCTATCACTGGTCACCAGAGAGATCAGCTTCTCCTGCCTCCTTTGGNGAAACAGGGCACAGGAGGGGGTAAGAAAGGGGGCCAAGGAGCAAGAAAGGGGGGACAGGGCACAGGAGGGGACAAGAAAGGGGGACAGGGAGCAAGAAGGGGGGGGGAACGGGGGCGACAGGGCATAGGAGGGGGAGGACAGGCCCGGTGGCGGAGGCGCGCCCCCTCTCACCTGCGCGCTCTCTTGGCCATCCTCGCCGCGCACCATGGGGGTCAGCGCGGAGCCCCGGGCCGCCCCGCTCCGCTCCCCTCAGCGCATGGCGCGGGCCCCGGGCCGGGCTGCGGTGCTCGCGCCGGGCTCGGTAGGCGCCGCCGAATCTCGCGCCCAGCCTCCCTCCCGGGCCGCCGTTTGAATCTGCGCACGCGGACTCGCGCCCCATTGGCCGCCGCCGCCGCACTCGACGAGGCGCGGGGAGGTNGCTGCACAGACCAAGTGGCTCCAGCAGCTCCTCATACGGCTTCTCCTCTAAACCTTTCACCAGTTTTGTGACCTCCCCTGGGCACCGAGGCGGGGCTGCCCGAGCGGGACTGGGCGCAAGAAGGGGAAGGGGTGGGGGACAGGGGGAAAAAAAAGGGGGGACAGGNGCTGCGGTGCTCGCGCCGGGCTCGGTAGGCGCCGCCGAATCTCGCGCCCAGCCTCCCTCCCGGGCCGCCGTTTGAATCTGCGCACGCGGACTCGCGCCCCATTGGCCGCCGCCGCCGCACTCGCCGAGGCGCGGGGAGGGGCCTCGCGCGCGCCGCGGGGCTCGGGGCGGAGGGGGGGGGAGGAGTACGTACCGGCCGCCGGGGCTTCCCCGGCTGCCCCGCGCGCCCGCAACGCCCCGGCTCCCGTGCGCCGCCAACGGCATCAGCGGCAACGGCTCCCAGGCTGAAGGAAAAGCAGCCGGCGGCAAAAACGTGAGCTTCTCCTTCGAGCCGGAATCGAACCAGCGACCTAAGGATTCCCGCGGGCAAGGGCCTCTACAGTCCTCCGCTCTACCAGCTGAGCTATCGAAGGGAGCTGCATGCCGTTCCCATTCTGCGGCTTAAAAGCTTCTCGACCGGCACAAGTGCTGCTTCGACCGAGTAGAAACAGAATATAAATCATGGAATCATGGAATGGCTTGGGCCGGAAGGAACGTGAAACATCATGCAGTTCCAGCCCCCCCACCCACCAGACAAGGCTGCCCAAGGCCCCATCTAACCTGGCCTTGAACACCCCCAGGGATGGGGCAGCCACAGCTTCCCTGGGCAACCTGTGCCAGTGCCTCCCCACCCACATCGTGAATAAATTCTTCCTTATGTCTAGTCTAAATCTGCCCCTCTCCAGTTTATAATCATTGCTCCTCATTCTGTCACCACAAGCCTTTGTAAACAGTCCCTCCCCAGCTTACTTGTAGCCCCTTCAGGTACTGGAAGGTCGCTATAAGGTCTCCTCTGACCTTCAGGCTGAACAAGCCCAACTCTGTCAGCCTGTCCTCATATGGAAGGTGCTGCAGCCCTCTGATCACCCTTGTAGCCCTCCTCTGGACCCATTCCAACAGCTCCATATCCTTCTTACATTGAGGATTCAAAAACTGGACACAATACTCCAGATGAGGTTTGGAGGAATAGAGAGGCAGAATCACCTCCCTTGACCTGCAGGCCACACTTCTTTCAATGCAACCCAGAACACAGTTGGCCTTCTGGGCTGCAAGCGCACACTGCTGGCTCATGTCAAGCTTCTCATTGACCAACACTCCCAAGTCCTTCTCTGCAGGGCTGCTCTCAATCACTTCATCCCCCATTGTAAACCCATTGAAAGCAGGGAATGCCCCAACCCAGGTATAAGACCGTCCACTTGGCCTTGTTGAACCTCATGAGGTTCCCACAGGCCCATTTCTCCAGTTTGTCCAGGTCCCTTGGGATGACATCCCATCCTTCTGGTGTGGCAACTACATCACTCAGCTTGGCCACCTGAGCACACTGCTGGCTCATGTTCAGCCAGGTGCCAGCCAGCATCCCTGGGTCCTTTTCTGCCAGGCAGCTTTCCAGCCAAACTTACTTCCCTCTTCCCTCACTTCCTTTCCCTTTCAAAAAACATCATAGAATCATAGAATCACCAGGTTGCAAGAGAGCCACCAGATCATCGATTCCAACCATTCCTATCAAACACTAAACCATGTCCCTCAGGACCTCGTCTACCCGTAACTTAAACACCTCCAGGGAAGGTGACTCAACCACCTCCCTGGGCAGCATATTCCAGTGCCCAATGACCCTTTCCGTAAAAAACTTCATCCTAATCTCTAAACCTCCCCTGGCGGAGCTTGAGGCCATTCCCCCTTTTCCCGTCTCCTGTCACTTGGGAGAAGAGCCCAGCTCCCTCCTCTCCACAACCTCCTTTCAGGTAGTTGTAGAGAGCAATGAAATGAAATCGATGCTGTCTGGTTATGCGCATCCACGAGGAGCAAGAAGGACTGGTTTCATTTTACCCTGCTGTCTTGCTTATGGGATGCCTCTTCTAGCCATCACACTGTCACATTAAAAAAAAGCCCCGCCAAGCATCACACCGCATCCTCTTGTGGCTGCACTCGGAAACACAAGAACTCTGCAGAGCTCTCAGGAGAAAAGGGTGGGAAGAACCTGCCATAAAAAGGTGGGTTGGCAGTTACAGAGCCAAAAAACTAGACAAGGGCATCTTCCTGCAGCCCTGACAAAGGCACTCCTGGGGGCAGCCTTTAAAAATACAGTGTTTGGTCAGTTCTCAGGTGCTCAAGCTTACCACAGGGCCCAACCATCAGCTCTTTCCATTAGTTTTAACATGATTTTACTTCAATGGTCAAACAAATCATCAAAACAGCATACAGTTTCTTATTCCAAATACATTTTTAAGTAGTTTACTTAGAGAAAACAATTGTTAACTACCCCTACAGAGGAAGTAATCTCCTGAAGCTATCACCACCATCAAGCTATGCTTGACATAACCTATGTATCTTCTAGATATTCCCCTACACAAAAGCCCTAAGCTCAAAGTTATGTGTATAGATGAAGCCTTGCATGCATGGAGTTTGCACATACATATATGCACATGCGCATGTTTATACAAGCGCTATCTGTGCAGGTCACTTCTTCCCAGCCTGTGAGGGGAAAGGTTAGCTGGTAGCGCCTGTGCAGGCACATGGGAACCTCAGGCCCTGGCACAGCCTTTAAGGAACAGGAGGTTAAGAAGAACAAACACAAACCCCCAGTTTACCTGCATTACAAAACTACCCAGCCAACATGGGTTTACAAAAGGCAGGTCCTGCCAAACCAACCTGATCGCCTTCTGTGACACAGTGACACGTCTACTGGATGAGGGAAAGGCTGTGGATGTGGTCTTCCTGGACTTCAGCAAAGCCTTTGACACAGTTTCTCACAGCATTCTGCTACAGAAACTGTCAGCCCCTGGCCTGGACAGGCACACACTC
>WAAB01009561.1:128610-187976 GCA_013389865.1 Piaya cayana
CCAGGGGAGGTTTAGGCTAGAGATTAGGAGGAAGTTTTTTACGGAGAGGGTCATTAGGCACTGGAATATGCTGCCCAGGGATGTGGTTGATTCGCCTTCCCTGGAGGTGTTTAAGTTACGAGTAGACGAGGTCCTGAGGGACATGGTTTAGTGTTTGGTGGGAGTGGTTGGACTCAATGATCCAATGGGTCTCTTCCAACCCTGTGATTCTGTGATTCTGTGATACTATTACAAGAGTAAGCTCCCAATTTGTTGGGATTTTTGTTCGTTTATTTACAAGTAGATTTTGCCTGCTGCTTACTAAAAGGTGTTCAGCACCAACCTGCATTCACTGCGATTAATTTTCCTTATCCAGAGATGACAACACAGCAGGTTTCCCCACATCAAAGCTCTGTCAGGAGTCTTTGCACTACAAAGGCTATAATCAAAAAGTTATGTGGAGTAAAAACCCTGAGACAGGATTTGTGTCATCTGCCTCATATATACGAAATGTCATCTTTTAGCATTCATTTATATTTAATTTGAAGTGAAAAGAGTCTGAAATAAAAATATTACTGTTTAAATAAGTACCATATTGTGTGTTCCTATAGCTGTACGTGTGTTCTTAATTTGTAGGAAATAGATCCTGAAAGCATTAGCTGAGACAAACTACTAAATTAATAAGTACTGATGGTCCTGCTGTTAAAAAAAAATAATGATTTAAAGATGCATTTGTTATGACATCCAGTAAACATTCTCCTTGGAGTACATCAATAAGCACTTACATACTTCAAATGGGTTTTTTATTTTGTTCTTTTTAAATTCTGTTTGTATTAGACCTTGTCACACAGGATAGTAATGTCCTGGGTTTTCTTGTGCTCCTATATGACAAAAAGAGGCTCAAGATGCATCTCTCTTTCCACCTCTCAGCTCTTAATAGCTTCACAAAACTAGCTACTTCTGTCTTTAGAGACCCTACAAGTTATTTTCTCCAACTATTCATTTAAGAGAACCCCTAAGAAAGTGACACAAACCAGCAGTCTGTTTCTGTAGTGCGATATAGCATGACTCCACCAAAAGCCATTATTTTTGAGTACTGTCCCATCCCATCACATCCCATCTGGGCTGTCACAGCCCACAAGCCACCAGGCTCAACCTTAACAGACAGGTAGGAGACTCACCAGCCTGCAATATCAGAGTCTCATTACCTAAGACTCACTTTCTGCCTTTCCTCATCCATCCCAGGGCTGCCTTGTGAAAAAGGAGAGCTCAATTTCAACCTACATCAGAACAACATGACCAGCTGCAAAGAGACTGCTGCAGGTTCAGGGTGGCAGGGCAAGGCAAATGTCACCATCACTCCAAGCTCATCAGCCTTGAGTGCTTGCAGCAGTGGGCATCCCCCTTCCAAAGACAGGACACACACACTCCTGCCCAGATGATTTGAGAGGTGAAGTATCCTGGAAGAGACAGTGACAATCCTGTAATTTGTCCTGTTATTTATACCTTCTTGCTAAGCTTCCTGCTGCTCTGCAGGGAAAAAATCTATTAGGCATTCATTATGACCCTGACCAATGGCAGATCAGCAACTCTGTTCCAGATGGGAAACAGATCCCTCTCTATGGACCGCTGAAGCATGTTTCAAAAAATTTCACTCAGTGGTACCACACTATTAGGTCCTATGCTTAGTTCAGATGTATGTTACTGGGCTCATTTGTTACTGCTCCAATTCTGTAAGTGTTCCATCTATTCCCTGACAAAACCTTGAGAGAATTAAAAAAACTATCAGTCACAGTCCCATTTCATGCCACAGAGCTGAAATGGTAAGAAAAACTCTGAAGTCATATGCAGAAGTTCGTAATTCCTTGCTTCTATGCTCATCAGAGTCTTACTGTGAATTCAGGCAGCCAGTTCAACATTTATCTGGACAACTAAGAAATACAAGGATATTCCCCAGAAAGCACAGGCCTAGCACCACTGACATAAAGTGAAGAATAATGTATCTATTGTAAATGATCTCCTGGTAGGTTGTTCTGAAACAGTTACAATGGAGAAACCCAGAGGCTTTATGAGGATGATTCTCAGCACAGACAACAAGGCACAAAACAGACTTCTTGCTATTGACAGCTTATGCCTCTGAATCCCACAGAATTCCTACAAGGTAAACTCAGAAATTAGCTTTTTCAATTGTGGAAAACAAGTAGTTTGTTTCCTCAGCAGTTTCCCAACACAAAAGCAATTCCTGCCTGTCTCATAGCTCTAAGGTCATAAAAGAAAAGAAACAGATGGTGATCGCGAATGTCAAGCAGCATAGGTGAACACTTACAGCTTTTTACCAGATATTTTCCTTTTAATAACTTCAATGCTTTATCACCTGTTCCTCTTGTGACTATAATCATTAGACCTCTACACTGGTAGAAACACCAAACGTCAATTAAAATCTCAAGCCCTTTGACTTGGTTTAGACTCAATGTCACTGCACCACTCGTTAAGTGCCCAAAGCGATGTTGCTTGCATCAGCCCTGTCAGGGCTGAGCTTCCTATCCATGTTCAGAGAAATTCCTGATGAAAAGTATTTTCCTGAGATGCTGAGTCTTACAGGATCAACCCTCCGCTCAGAAGAGTTAGCAAGCTCTGTGCACTTTGACTCGATCTATTGATACAGCCTTTTGGAGAGGGAGAAAGTGCTATTACCTCCGCCTAACTCAATTAGCCTGTGTTCTGTTAATCGTGACACAGAAGAATTTTATGTGATTTCATGAATTTTGCTTTACTATATTGATAGGTCTACATTATTCATGCTAATGTAAGGAGGATAGAAATACAAGGCTTAAAGGATACCATATTACAAAAAATATTAAAATAATTGAGTATATCTGGATGGGCTTAGCATTTATACTAGTATGTTAACCTTCATGACAACTCTGCACAAAACCCACATTCCTAAAGCAGCCTGTATCAACTTCTCAGGGAGTCTGTATGACAACTTAAAGAATTCTAAGATGGCCTCTGGATCAGGCCTTGGACTAAAAAATAAAATAACTGAAGTTCCCAGGTTTGGGAACTTGTTTATTTTGTAAATCAGGGAAATCACTAGTTCTAATCAGCCATACAGATGTTTTTTAAAAAGGATTTACCTCTTTCTCAAACATACATAGAAGTTCAGAGACTAGAAATATTGTTTAGATGTCACCTGTACTAGCGGTGCGCATTTTCTCATACCATTTTGGAATTATACCCTTGAAAGTCATCAGTACAAATGCAAGAGAAGTCAACTTAATCCTCGCATTTTGTCAACCCCTGGAGTAAACAATTAGTCCTGATGCAAGGGCTTTGTAAACAGTCAGAGCTAGACTGAGCCACTCAAACCTCCACATGAGCAAAATGTAGTCAGGCAGCAGTTATGGTGTCCTAGTAGCAGCCTGAGCTACATTCCAGTGAACAGCCCAAGTCTGATAGCCATCTGGTGATAAATGGAATGCACTGGCTTGACTTTCTGCTCTCCAAATAAACCTCACTTTATAAGAAGAATCCCCTACCTTCCAAATTGGTGACAAGACTCTCTCCTTCCCATTCCTAACACTGACTACAATAACAGGAGCCACAGAGAGAAATCTTCCAGTATCACAACAGAAAACCCCAGGGATGCCGGCCTCTCCTGCTTGCACAACTGCAGTTTACCTCTTCTTCCAAGGCAGAGTTGCTCCCATGCCCAGCAGAATTCCAGCAGGAGGAGAGGAGAGAGAGCAGAGTGTGCTCACAGATGTGAAAGACTGCACACTTCCATCCTGGTTGCACTTCTGCAGTCAGGAATGAATGTTCATGAAAGCTCAATCCTTAGTGCAAATGTATTTTCTGAGTTTGTTCACGGACACAAGCATATGAGTTTCACAAATGTAGAACCTCAGGGTTAAGGAAGGCAAGATCCAAAACATTAAATAATAAAAGACAGCTTTCAGGGCAGATAATAGGTAACTTGAGGTTGTGGGGCTGTTGGCTTACCATAGACCTGAAACCGCTCAAAGTTTCCAAACTAAGAAGGGAATGGGCTGACTTCAAATGCAGGGAATAAAACAAAACAAAACGTTAGTGAATATGGCAGGGTAAAGAAGTAGTTAAGGTCAGGAGAAACAGAGAGCAAAGAAATAAATACTGCCACTTTGTTTCTTCCATTGTACCATGTCTTGAATTTTCTTAGTTTGGAAGCAAAAGGAAGCAGGTTCTCTTGACCCTTATTTCCTCCACCCCTTCTGCTGCCTGCAAAAGTAATTGCTATTTCCAGCATTTGTCTTCAAATGCCAAGAATACAGTGGGGGGGAAAGCACTTTTCTTTTTTGTGCAACATTCAGACATAGGACCTGCCTTTTCCATATGTTCTGGCTTTTTTTCTTGCCACAAACCCCACACCACCGTGTGGCAACAACTGGTGAGGTCCCACCCCTTCTCTCTCACGGGGTGGAGAATTATGTATTTGGCAGCCGTTGCTCTTAGGAGAAAGGAAAGGTGGATCTCATGGAAATTCACAGATTTCGAGTGAGCCACTTCAGCTTCTAAAGCTCGGAGGGGACACAACATGAAACATGGTCACCCTATAGGACTATTAGGTGATTTTCAGAACCATTGATAAGTTGATAACCATTGATAACATTGATAACCACTTAAGTATCTACTTTCCTCTCCTGAATATGCCCACAAGTCCTCTGTTCTCTTAGGAATTTCCATTCCTTTCTGGCCCACATATCAAGACCTTGGAGGAAGTCAAACAAGGTTTTAATTTCAATTAGTCTCATTTGTGTAGAATTCGATTATCTATTGCCTCTTACTGTTTCTAAGAGCAGCAGTATAAACAGGACAACAAGCTTAAAAAAAAACGTGGTAAAAATCATTCAGTATCTAAGTCCAAAGGGCATACAAAAGGCAAAGAGGAAAACTAGTACAACATCAGAAGAGACCATTTTAGGATTTGCAAAGTGCACAAATGCATGTGTGAAAGGAGGGGTTAGCATTAGAAGGTAGTGTCTGGCAAGTAGCTTCCTACATTTATATGACAGTTTGAAAGAAGCTTCATTTTAAAGAAAATCTTGAATACCGAGTTGACAAAACAGCCTATAACATTAAGTTTTCTTATTCTGATAGAAGTTGCTTTAACCCTGGCTTACGCATGGCTTTAACCAAGGCAAACACAATCAATGTCTATGCATTTCATGCAGCCAGGCTCCACAGATTACTAGTTAATAAGAACCATAGCAGCTTCCAAACCTTCTTCTAATTTCTGGTAATGTCCTTCCACATACCATCTTTCTTTTTAATTTTTTACTTATCAAATACAGGTTTCCAAACAGCACAGATCCAGTCCAGATCTGCAGGATCACTTTGGAAGTGAAATCAGATTTGCTACTAGAAAGGCAAGACACTAGAAGTATTACTTCCAGTAGAAAAAAAAGTAGAGTCATTTAAAAAAAAAAATTAAAAAAATTTTTAAAACCCCAAAACTCCCAGAGGTAGATAATGTCCAAATACAAGTCTATACAGCAATCTCATAACCACCAAATCAATGCCTTTCATTAACAGAACAGAGAATAATAGTCTTTTCTGAAGCCTCTTAAAGCATCTGCAAGTTACTGCCACATAAGTCATGCTTATACTGAAGCCTAATGCCTTTGACAATAAATGTGAAGTACACTGGGTAATTCTAAAATTTAAGTAATTGAAATCAGAATAACCCATCTCAAATAATTTGTGGCAATTGGGTTCCTGCAATATCAGCTTGGCCATCAAGTCTCCTATGGATTCAAACACCACTCATTTTCATCATCTATCATTAAGCAGTAAATAGTCAAAATATCACAAATCAGTAGAAGCTAACATACGTCAAAGCCTCAATAAAATAAACTCCACATCAAGCAAAGCAATGCAGTTGCTATTAATGTGTTTGAAGTGACTCTCAGTAACAACAAAAGCACCTTCCACAAATCACTTCACATGCTGATGAACATCCACAGTTCACTCTCACCTTTATCCTAGGGAGAAAACGATGTTGTGAGGGATCTTGTTCTGGCAGGAAGCAGAGATGTTAGAATAGATTTGCTATAGTCATACGTAAGGAAAAAGAAAAACCACAAGCCAAACAACTCCAGTCTAAAATTTTTAAAAAAGATAATTAAACAGAAATTAAGGGTGTACCATCAATAGCGGAAGAAAAATGAAAACACTCTAAAAGCACTCTTAACTTGGTTGTTTCATACATCCTGATTTTGGCTCAGATTATAAACACTACATTAATGAAGACAAACAAATTTCTAGCTCAACATTAAGCATTTAAGACTTCAAAATGCAAATCTTCCAAAGGCCAATTTTCAATTCTTCAGGATATGACATGCCATCAAAATTAACTCTGTATACTTACACTCAACATTTTAAAGACTGCTTTAGTGCCAGCACACTTTGAATTAAAGCCTTTAAAAAATGAAGGAAGAAATAACACAAAGTTTTGCTGATGGGTTTTATGACTTCTTTTCAGAATCAAAAGTTATAATTACAGTCAATTTTTGAAACAAAATACCACATCTAGCCAGTGGAAAAAGTACAGAGATAATTTAAATAGTTGTCAGTATGTTCATCTTTGTATTGACAAATTTTCAAAAGCTATTTTTTCCAAATTATCCTATTCATATTTGCATATTGCATGCACACATTAGAATTTTGCTTTGAAATACAGTTTGACCGATATTCCAAGCCATAAATTGCAAGATATCTTAAAATGTTATGTATGAATTAGTCAGAGCTTTTCTACACCTTTTTTTAAAAGCTGTCACCAAGAAGTTCCAGATCTCAGATTTTGATCTCAGTTATACAAAAGCCTGTTTTGAAAACCACTCACATTCAAATCTCCTATGTGTGTAATGAAATATTCTGAACAGGTATGGGGTAATAGAAACCTTTCCCATGAAAGTTTCTCTTTCAAAAAAATTATTTTAAACAGAAACACAACTAAAGCAAAATGGATGACATCAGAGCTTACTTCCCTAAGTTTCTTATCATTTTTTCAACTTCATGTATGCAAGTGTAATGCAATTTATACGTGGAATGCAGAAGTTAATGTAATTATAACTCATTCATTTTGTAGCCAAACCAGTGTTAATTATACTGGCTAACATGTGAAAGGGTAGATAAGCTAGATAAAAGTGGCACCT
Source organism: Piaya cayana (assembly GCA_013389865.1). Classification (NCBI taxonomy): domain Eukaryota; kingdom Metazoa; phylum Chordata; class Aves; order Cuculiformes; family Coccyzidae; genus Piaya; species Piaya cayana. The sequence goes on from WAAB01009561.1 coordinate 135,783, forward strand.
TATAAAACCAAAGCAGATGTTTTAACTTATAGTTTTAATATAGCAATCAAAGAAAATTCCAAATACTGTACAGTGAAGTGTAGTATAGTACACTATATACTGTTATAATACACTATTGTTACATTACAGATTTAAAAAATCAAATATAATTAGTACAGCAATCACAAATAAAACAAACCAAACTGTGCTGGATAAACAGCCAGTACTGTGAAGATGGTATAGTTGCTATGCTAATTTCTTTTTAATTCAACATGTAAAGCATTTACTGTTTAAAAAGTTTTGGTTTCTAAATATATACACTATTTTAATTCTCATTTATACATTTTAAATAGCATTCCCTCCTAAAAGTGCACTCTTTCATTTCTTGGCAATAATCCCCGTTAAACGTAAAATAATTCTGAAAATACCACTCTTGTTTCAATCGTTTATTGCTCAACCACAGGCATAAGGGCTCAGAGGGAATCCTGCATTCTAAAGATCTTAAGCAACTTCTTCAATTTTAAGAAGCTAAACTGATATCCACAAACAAAACAAAGAAACCATTTAACTGTTGTTTTCTTTTAACAGAAGGATCAACTTCATACTATTATTGTTTTACACAAGCACATAAACTGTGCTCTTTGAAAATGAGCTGAACAAATGTAGAAGTAACAGTGGCATCTTCTTAAATGGTTCATTTTCCATACACATCAGATCAAGCATCACTCTCCCAGTTTTAAGCATACTATAAATTTTATTACCTGGCATTTTCAGCACATGAAAAAAACCTAGCAAGCAACTCTGTGACAACAGATTCTACTTTTTAAAATGAAGCATTTTGGTCTTGAAAGTACACCTACTGTATAGGGCTGTTAGCACACAGCCTTGTGGCACTGTGCCTGTGCGATGCTGCTAGAGCATTCTGTCAGAGGCACCATCTAGCTCACGTCTTGTATCTTTCAGGAGACAAATAAACTACATGGGATTCACAAAACCATCAACATACATTGCTGTTTTGTGACTACAGCAGTGAAGACATCCCAAATATACGCATATGGTTTCATTTGCAAAGCCGTTATTTATTTCCCCTTAGCGATTTGCAAACAATTCAAAGATAAACAGCAGTATTGAAAAGAAAACCTTACTAAGCAGCCAGCCATGTGAAGTAATAGAAGTCTTGCATTTGCCTAGAAAACTGATCTGTTCTCTGGAGGTTTCCCATATGCTTATCAATAATCTTTTTCATTCTCCTTCTCCCACCTTGTACTGGCTCTTTATTTTCAGTAATCATCTATCATGAAGTTTATATGTACTAAGCCATAATAAAGTCTAGAATTTTCAAATAATTTAAGTCTTCTTTGCCATGAAGCAATGAGTAGAAGGTGGCTGGCCCCTAGTCAGGAAAGTAATCAAGGCAGGTATTCAAGAATTTAAAACCCAATTCAAAAAGAATTAGAACAGACTAAGTTCAGAGGCAATTCAGGAGGCAAGAAGTCAGGGGTTTGCTGAGAAAGGGACACTCCTCATCTTCTAAGTCCTATCGACAGGGCTTCACACCCACGACGAGTCGGCATCTTCCCTGCCATTGTACCCCACCACCATTTTCCTGACTCTAACAAGGAAATCTAAGGAGTACAGGGGTGCTTCTCAGCCAGGCACATAGATTTGCCTCAGCTTATGTCTACATCCACTGCTGGGAATCAAATGAAACATCTGTTCAAATTTGCACTTCAGTGTTCTTTATTTCACTTCTCCTGTACAGTTACACATCTCACTAGCACGTAGATGAAGTTTAGCTTCACTCAAGAGTATCGAAAGCCACCTTTCTCAAAAACACTGATATTTAAATGCATGAGAGAGCTATGTGAAATAAGAACACTGCAAAGAAATATGCACAATCCTGCTTTACACCAAAGGAATTAATATCAGCGGTTCTTGTGATTTTTTGACACCATTATACTATTCCTTTGTTGTACCATTTTATTTTAGGAAGTGGAGAGTGCTGATCTACGTAAGTTGAGTGGCCCCAAGCCCACACTAAGGGTGAGTCAAACAGAGCTATTACATGTCCATTTCCATTGAGATAAGAAAAATGTCAAATTACTGCTGAAATGGGAAGTGTGTCAAAATTAACACAGTAAAAGGCACACAAACTTCCGTAGTCTTACCAGAAAGGCATGAAAGAAGTAAGCATTTCCCCTTGAAATAAGGATGATGTGCAATAAATATTAGCATTTATTTCAAACTTACAATTCTCTCATATACACCGCTCTTTTTTTTTTTTTTTTTTTTTTNGCTGAGGAACACTTCTTTTTCTAAACAAAAGCTTAAAATGTCATAGTGATAGTTACTTTGTCTAAAATGCAAGAGATCCAGGCGATTCCTCCCCTTCAGCTTCTCCAGACTTAAATTCCTTCCCAGGAATATGCCACAGCTACGCTTTTCAAAACCTCACACTATGACAAAGCACAAGCTTCTACTCAACATTTTCTATATAGAAATAGCCTTCAGACAGCTAGACTGATTCACAGGAGACTAAATGTTTTCAGAAGTTATGGCAGGTTTCCAGCTGCTGCATGTGCATCCTGTTTCTCATTGAATAAGTCCTGCCAGTTAATCAGTGCATCAGCAAGGCCAGTTCTGGTGAGCCAAATTGCTTCATGCGTTCCAAGCTTCCAAATTGCCAACCTAAAGGTTAGCAATTGGAGATCTTAAAATTTTTCATTTACTTGTGAAAAGGTGATTCTTACTTTTTTACCTATACGTAGTGTACTAAATCATAAAATATTTATTCCCTCTACATAAAATTTAACCAACAGAGGCATTTTAATTTACTTTGACAAAATGGGGGCTATTCTTTAAGTGACTCGCTTCAGTTAATTTTTACATACAAAAATAAATCCTCCTTCATGGGACATTTTGTCATACTAATGCTTAGAACTGTTTAAGTGATAAGAAATGTAAAAAAGTGAGGAGACTTTTCTGAATACAAACATATACAATACAAACAGCAGTTGTGAACTGGTAAAAACCCACATGTGCACAGAGACTTCAATAACTATATGCTCTTAATTCCTTTGAAGCTGCATTAACATCTGCTATCCATTCAATGTTATTTTACCATTAGAGGAAGCAACAGTAGTGCACTTAAATATGACTATGAAGATAGGAAGCAAAGTGCAGTATCAGATACACATTCCATCCTTCAGGAGCAAGTGCAATGGCTGCTTCTTAAGAACTAGCACTGCAGGTCTGATGAACATGCTACTTAAGTGGATACCAGCTATATTACTACCGATGCAGGGAAATCTGCATCACAAACTGAAACGAAGCTAATCGAAGTGGGTGGGCAGTCTTTACAGACACTGAAACAGCATGTATTCCTTATTTCCACGGAGTAAACAGTGAGCTTCCAAAAGCTCAGTCATCACTAAACACTTTAGGATAATGTACGTTAGAAAGTCATTTTCTTCAAATGAATTGTTAATTTGCTCTGAAGAGAACAGCTTTTATTTAATCTTTGCTACTACTAGTCAATGCTATTAATCACAACTTTTAAAAAGAAACGGATTTGCCACTGAACATTTGCTGTTTCTTACAATTGCAAACAACTTCTCTCCTGTAGTTGTACTAGAAGTTGCACAACATCTGACTGGCTCAATACTTGGGAGGAAATAAAAACATGCTATCACTTACTAACAGAGCACCAAGATGGTCATGTTGGCTCAGCCAGCCATTAACAACCATACCACATTCATTTTATCTTCTTCATACACTAAGAAGCCTTTTTTCCTAACTTGCTTAAACTGACAATATGCAGAAATTAGAAAGTTTACTAAAGTTACACTTATTCCAAGATTTCTGACAAGCGTATACAGCTGTATGAATGAAAAGGTTTTTAAACTGGAGGAAGTACCAGCACAATGTAGTTAAAGTACTGTATAAGCTGCATTATCAAATTTAGCATAAATTTCACTTCAGCTGCTTTTTGAAATTTATGTATGATTCACAATTATAGTGCATTTTTGAGTGGAATAAAGTACCTGGGATAGGATTAATTTTGTCACATTCCTAGTTTTGCCTGCTCTAGCCTTTCCAGTAACCTTAAACTAGCATGGTAAGAACCTTGCATGGGCCTCAACTTTAAGACTTTTAAAGAACCAAATATTAGAATTTTCAAGAACCCACATTTACAGCAGATATTCATCTCAGTGCATTTCCTAATAACTAAATTACAGGTAACAGAGCCAGCCTGGGCAGCAGTATGGTAATATTGAAAGCTATTGCCAATCACACACTTGCTTATCATGCACTGAATAAGATGATATAATCTTTGACATACATACAAGATTTAATAACTAATCACTTTGAGTGGCCCAGCCAATAAACATTATATTTGAACAGTAATTTCTTCTACTTCTATTAGATTCAACCCTATCAAGAGTGATCCATTGGCTCAGTTGCATTAGTGATTCCTGCATCTTGACTATCCATCTCCTCAAGCTCCTCAACAGAACTTCCCTTTTGTGTTTTAGACCTTGCAGGGAATGTTGTTCCCATAGAATTCACCATGTTACCATCAGTTGATTCAGTATTCAAGTGTTCGGTATCGCCTGGTGCAGAAAACGATTCGGGTAAGCCAGCCTGAAAGCTCCCAGTTTTAGCAGTTGAACTCACTGCCTCTACTTTTCTTTGAGATAGATCAACTGATGCTGACTGCTCTGTATTCTGATCCCGCAAATGTCTATCCATTGAAGCCTGAATAGAAGAGACCATTTCCTGCAACTTTTTTCTCTGTGCCTCAATCAAAGTGGGATCAAGCTGCCTGCTGTCTCTCATTGTCACAACTCCTGGAGCAATTCGGATAAGCTCACTGTTACCAGAAGCAGCTGTGAATACAGAAGGCTCACTTTTAGCAGAAGGACTGAAGTCTGTTTCTGTGCTATGCTTTCTTAAAAGTGGTGTTTCCCTGGCTCTTTGATCATGCTGTTGACTACTAGATGCAGTTCCTAGGGAATGGCCCTTCCCCTGAAATGCAGTAATGTTATGCAGTTGTTCGGACTTCTTTTTCACTACTCCACCACTACCCAGCTTCAGCATTCCATGCGAAGGACTTGCTTCTCTGCTTCTTGAAGTAGCTTCTGCTCGCACTTGACTTAAGGCCTCTTTAACCAACTCTTCAACGTCAGGACCAATAGGAAAGTGCCCAGCAGCGTCCACACACAGCTCTAATCTGTCTTCTGCTGCATTGTACACGAAGTTTTTACCAGGCAGATGTGGAAAAGTGCAGTGCTTGCCATCAGCCAAACCTATAAAGATAGATGAAGTTATTCAAAGTGCTAATGTGTTCTAAGGTATGCTCTGGATAGACACTAATTAGCGTAAACATTGCATCAAGTATGGGACGGTAGTGTTACTGGATAAAACAACCACCTTGCTAAGACTTACAGTTCCAATATAACAGAAGTTAAAGAAACAGTATACACTTGCAATAACACTAAAGAAGCCAAGTCCCATCACTACCACCATCACCATCCACCCCAAACTCACACAAAACCAAATAAACAAAGGAACAAGTCCCCCTGCCCCAACTGCCAATGACCACATTTCAAATTACTATCCACCTGGAGAAGTACTTTTTAGGCCCTTAAATACTAGTTAAGAATTGTAGTAGGATTTCAGGGTGTATACAACTGCTGTTAAACCCAAGTTATTCAAATTTGCTATCTGTCATCTTCTCAGAGAGGAAATGTAGCTAGATAAACAAGTGTTTCATGCTTACTATGTTTAGTAGTTGTAGAGATTATAATTATTAACCTTCACAAAACAAACATGAGGCATAATATTTCCCATCTGTTGCCTGCCTTATTGTCCCACTTAGAATTTGACTGATCTGCTAAAATTCAGAGCTCACTAGGCAACTAAGTTCTGAGGGGGGTTGTGTCAAAAATGGGCAAAATTCAATTTTCCAGTTTATCGCTATAACATACAAAATAACTCCTACAATTCTTCCCAATACAAGCTGTAGTAAAAGCAGGGAGGTATCACTTTAGTGACAACAGCTTTCTGTGAGGCAAAAGCTATCTGCAGGTGAGAACTCTCTTCACTTCAGTTGCATCAGCTATGTGGGGAAGCTACAATTAAAAAAACAAAAACCCTTTTCAAAAAGTGTCAGGAATAGGTAAATTAATGGGATTTTTCCTCATTCTCTCTTACAATTTGACCACAAATGCACAAGGGAAGAAGCACAACAAGCAAGTCCTACTTCTGTGTTGTCAAAGAGAATGTAGTTAAAACAAGTATTCTGGGAATCAATGAAAAAGGTCACTCAAATAACTCTAAATGTTAAGCTGGTTTATACTTATGAACCAATCAACTAATCTCATTCATCCTCCACAAATTTTTATTCACACTTTTACAGTTGCAGAGAATCTACAGAGATTTTATTTCAAGAACTTCAGACACATAGCTCCCTTCTCTACATACCCATAAGAACCAAAATCCACACAGCCAACACACAGAGAACACAACTCAACCTCAAACTCGTCCATCTAATTTAGCCTGAAGAACATATTTTAACAACATAATTTACCAGCCCAACCTTCTTTGCGTAAGGGAGAGCTGTAAGTTTCCAGGATAGACCAAAACTGCCTCTGAAATTGCAATTCTGAAATCTTAAAGATCTTAAACCAGATCTACCAAATCAAATTTCAATTAACACTACCTACAGTTGATAGAAGACTTTTTTCCAAATGTCCAGTATAGTAGTTGCATTATTACATCAACTAAAATATTACAAATGGGTAAGGAGCCGCTTTAAGTGAAAAGCATAGTTATTGTTGCACACTGCAATTGTTTAATGTTGAAATTTGGTAGTTCATAACATGTTAAAATTGAACAAATACGCTAATGCTGAAACAGTAATCCTACCTAACAAGGTAGTGCAAAATACCTGCACATAGAATATCACCTCCCACAGCCTTCATTCTTATATTGTCAGTTGGCAAAAATCACTCAAGTCGGGCATTTTCTGTGAGCTAACAACTAGCTGAATTAAAATCCCTTGGATTCATCACAGGTTCTCAACTCTGACTAGTCATTAATCAGTCCAAAATGTACTTTCCATCAGGCACTGTTTTAGCCAGTTCACTTGCCACAAACAATATACCAAGTCTTTACTGTACAAGCACCATAAAAGAAAGAAAACTAAAAGGAAACAGATCTGCTACAAGACACTAGAAGGCTAATAATTCAGTGAGAGGTAGTGGACATTGACTATATTGACTTACTGCATTTTTTGTGCAAAACAGAACAGAAATTACATGGCAAAATACCTGTTTCCAGAAATAATCAAGTTAAGGCTGATAAAATTGCCTAAGAAGAAATCAAACAGTAAGAAAGCAGTAAATGAATCATGATTATAGATGAAACCACAGAAGCTAAACTATGAATGCAGAGACTTCAATATGAAAAAAAATTTTAAATGAGAGAAAATAATGCAATAGTACTTTTTCCTCTCTAAAGAAACAGATTATTCTTTTTAGTTAGTATTTGTAAAGCTGTCTAAAATCAAATACACTCTAACTACTTGCTTGTTTAGTCTGCACATAGTCCAAGATGTGACATTTACTAATGCAAGAAGGGGATGGATAGCTTTGCTTTTGAACAATGAACTTAGGAAGATGAAAGACAAATTTAGCCAACTATTTAAATTTAAAACATGCTTTACCCCTGTACAAAATATCTACTAAGAAGCACACTAGAAAGATTAACTGCTTATCCAGTAAACGTTTTAAAGTGTAACAGGAATAGGTCCTATGATCTTCTCTTTGATCTTTTTTGAGGAAAAGTGAGGAGTCAGCTGACTTACTGAAGTTATTTGTACAATTCAGGAAGTTTAAATGGAGATGTATGGTTGTAGAGGAAAATGTTAGAAGAGATTTAAGGTGAACTAACTAGTCTTACTCAGATACCTTAGTTTTAGGCTCTTGGACGGTGCATAAGGTATTGTACACTAATATAAAGATTGAAGGTGTTCCATGCAGATAAAATAAAAATGTAATTATGCTTACAAGTGACTCAATAACTGTTTACAGTTTTAAAAAGACTTGAAAACAGAGGAAGAAAGTGATAAAACCAAAAAAATACCTGTGGTTTTCTTCATTATACTGTAGAATACTCCACCCTGCTGAAACAACTGAGGAAGACCCTTTGCGTAAGACCAAACATCTTCTCCTGTAAAAATCAAACACAATCATTAAACAGTCATATTTAAACGTTACAGACAGTGGCTTAAAGTGTAACTGCTTGAATTAAAAGCTGAATCCTCACTCTCTTTAATGCAATTAAGAATTAAAACTTTTCTAGCAAATTTGCAGAACAGTGGCCCAGGACACTGAGAAACTTTCAGGAAAACGCACCACTGTCTGCAGTCAAATAACCTACATCTTCCAGTATAGAGGTTCCCAAATCTGATTTGATCCAAGCTGGAGCTCCTGGTTCTTTGCCAAGCCCTGTACATGAGTCTCCATTATCTTCCTACTCATGCATTCAACATAAAGCTAGGAAACGACTAACACACTTGCAAAACTCAAGCACATACCCTTGCACATTAAAACATCAATTCTACATCCCCTACATCTTCTCAAAAATCAGATCTTGACTTCTCAGCCACCATACAGCGAGTTTTATACTGTAGCTGAGATACAAACGCCCACACAGGCAGCTGCATAGAAGCTGTGCCTGTACCTTGCCTTTCATGAGAGTTAGAAACAAAATACCAACTGTGAGGGCCCAGCAGTCCTGTGCAACTGGCATTTTTCAAAGATGCCAAAAACGGCATTAAAATGTAACAACTGTAAATGTCACCGAGAGAAAAAAAACAAACCTAGACTACATAAGGAAAGGAATATAAAGAACAGGAAAATTGGGTTACAATGACAGAACATCAGTGACCTAAAGGCACCTGCTAAATCAGTTCAGATTGCACTTTTACCTATACCCTTTTCCTCATTTTGCTAACCACTTTCCTGCTTCAGACAAGTGATGTGATGTAGCTGTCAAAGCAGTGCCAACAAAAAGTACTGATAAATTTCATTTTCCTGCTGCAGAAATAACTACTGCGCATACACATTTTCAGAAGAAGAAATGCTCTTCCCATTTTATATTAAATATTCAGGGAACATACTGAGATACTTTATAAAGAAATTGCACCTTTCTTTAAGCATCAAAATCTCAATAACTGTGTCTCTCAATTTTCTACTAAAGTTGGAGATCGTAAATCAACTAAAGTTAACTGGATGCACTTGGAACAGAGATAGCTGAAATGAGGCTGTGAAATATTACCCACAAGTATCTCTGCTTGATGTTAAGAGTAAAATAAAAGTAAAAACTTATTTTTAATAGCTTCCACATGCTGAATACAGGGCACATCTAAATCCCTCCTTGCATCTCCTTATTGCGTGTCCCACACGGTAACTGTGGCTGCTCTCCTATTCCACCTTCCCAGGGAAGAAAACATTTCACCCTCTGACAGTGCCATTATGTGCTACTTTACTCTTTGACAACCTTTAAGCCACTCTCTGACCTTTCAGTTTCCCCTCCTTGACAGGCACCAGCCTCCATACGCTCCCCTGCTTGTCTCTCCTCCCACCAGAAGGATTCTGTCACTCACCTCTGCCCTTCGGGTGTTAAGTCCCCATTCCCTAGGAAAGGTACAGGGTATTGTCATCATGTTTTGCCTTTAGACATATTAAAGACCAGACATCTACATAATCTGATTAATTTTAAAAGTATTCCCTTGAACCATACATGCTGTGCTTTATTACATTCATTTGCACATCAAGCTCACAGATCCGGCCTTCACCTGCGCTATCCTGCATCCCTGTTTTCATTGACATTTTGAAATGCAGATCCCTGTACACTATGGCTTCAGAGCATCATTGCGATGGCTCTATATTTCTTGCTTAAGCAGCAGGAAGCGGAAATCTTCCTGATGTTTTAAGTACTGCCCACAGGAATCAAAATAATCACTACACTGATAAGTAGCAGAATATAGTCATCAGTCCCCTGAAGCTTGGGAAGGCCACCGCCAGCAGCTACATAGAGGCTGACTCCATGTGAAGGTCTCTTACACTGATCCATCTAGCAATCCATTCACATTTGAAATACTTCCTTCCCTTCCACAAGGCAACCACCAGGATTGTAGAAGCAGTCCAGCTTTACACATTAATGGCATTCTCCAAGGAAAGATACCCTATTCCCTCCAGGCATGATTTTTCAAGCCTTGCAGCAGAGAAGCACGGTTGCTTAGACAGCCTTTTATGCAACACTAAGAAGACTACATGCAGAAAAGCACAGAGAGAGAGCTCACAAAACAAAAGCATCAGCCACTGGAAGAAATACAAACTAACTATGCTGTTTTGATAGAGATCTCAGATTGGAACATCCAAAATCCCACTATTACAACTGGGCTTTCCCAGATCAGAGGAACTAGTGTGCCTGATTCAAATAAACTATGTTTGAGGTTTACACATTTTCGTTGCTAGTTGGATTTCGCTGTTTGTTTTGGGTTTGGTTACCATGGAAGAAAGATGTTGATAGGTCACGAGTTAATTTGGGTGATCATTTAGTTAGATTAAGAACTCCCTCAAGATGCTACATTTATTCAGGAGATGATGTTCTCTGCACTATTCCCACTCCACTACAGACTCCCTGAGACCAAACCTCAGTGCCACAATATTAAGGTACAGCAACAAACAAAGACGGTCCTACTCACCAGCACGCCTCACACCCTTCTGAAAAAGAGCAGGTGCAGATTAACCTACACCAGTGAAAGCCCAAGACCGTTACTTGGTACAGCAGAGAAGACACACAGAAGTGCAAAACAAATTTAAAGACCAGTTGATAAATATCGGATACACAGAAATACAGCTGGCTTAAAACCAAGCTCTTTAAATACAAGCAAATCTTTGTATCCAATTAATAAATTTAATTAAAACATGGCTATTTTGATTCCTTGTGTACAGACAAATTCATCAATGCAAAACAAATAGCTCAAAACAGATTCAGACTTGGCTTGCCTGCATCCAGAGTGCTGCTGCATGCTGAACTTTGAATTAATAAAACATCATGTATGTAATAACCTTGCCTACCAGAAGTTCTCCTTGGTATTTTCTTAAGAGTACTTTCTAGTTTTGCTTCTTGACTTTTTTTGAGTTGTTTCTCACTTTGCCCTGAACTGTAATTCTCTTCACAGAAATACAGAATCATTTAGGTTGGAAAAGATCTGTAAGAACATCTCATTGCTCTGCATATGTATACCCTTTTCAATCTCAATTGTCAAATGTCACTCTCCCATCTCTACATTATTGGATTATTCATAGGAAGTGTAAATGAACAATAACTGGCTCCCTGAGCTAAATAATACAAAATCAGTTTTTAAAATCTGTTCTCACCTGTAGATCTCATCAGCTCCAAGATTAGGTTTACTAGAATAACAATATTTTAACAAAATAATCAGAGTATATGCATACTGAATTTATAGCAGCCACATCAGGGAATCTACAATATTTAAAATAAATATCCAAAACACTATTAAGCTGAACACTTTCTTCACCAATTTTTTATATTTTAATAAATTGTTTGCACTGTCAAAGAAATGCAAGCATCTTTCAAGGACCTCCTAAAGAACCATACTTTACTCTTTTTTTGTTTAAATGGATGTTTTAAGTCTTTGGTGCAGAGCTGCCCTCTTTTTACCTGTATCAAGAGGAGAAAACCTGTGTGGACCAGAAATTACTTCTAGACATCAAACTTGCAGTGTACACAAAATCAGTTTAAAATTACGTTTTAACTATGCTGATGTCAAATAAAAATTCCCTTAGTCCCTATGGAATTCTGTATTTTGAGCTAAGAAAAGAGGGGGGAAAAAACCCCCATATTATGCATGATTTTTTGTAAAGCTAAATAGCCCAGAAATTACAGTACCTAATTTCCCAATGCTTTTTTTTACATTACATACATTAAAAATAAAGAACATTGCCTAAAATTTTGACAAGACAAGAAAAGAAAAACTGTAGTAACTGAAACACGAAAGAAGCATCAAGTCAGCCGGTAGGAGATCCCGTATGAAATAAAAGCTTTGAAGCATCCAAAAGGCAGAGATGTTTGAAGATACACTTTCACTATGGGTACTGAGTGAAAATAAAAGCAGAGTGTGTCAGGCCCAGAGAGTTCTTTCAATAGCACTGCCCCTCTACACGATTTAATCTGACTGTATTCAATAAATGCTTTTAGCAGAACAAAGTTACAGCTAGAGCAAGCAGGACAAGCTGACTCGCAGGACTCTGCATCACTGGTTTTGAGCAGTACGGAAACGCAACTGAGAAACACTGAGGGTTCTCGTCCCAGAAAGACTGCTGAATGTACCACCCTGAGGAACCACAACTCCAACACTCTCTTAAGCAAGTGGAAAGACTTCAGAAGTTTCTTATAATTCTGATTATTCAGAAACAAACTCTGCCTAGATCTTCTTCCACAAGGAAAAAGAAGCCTTGACGATAAAAGTACTTATATAAAAATAGTATCTTATTCAGTAGCTGCACAAGTTGTTATAACTGGTTGGTTTACCATTTACTGACATTTCTATTAGGAATGCAAAATGGATGCAGTCAGAGAAGGGTGAGGTAAATTCTATTCTAACCTGTGCTTTGAAAGCAGAGTCTATCAGCAATGAGTGTCAAAAGACAAAAGTTGTTTCTTGGACACAAGATCAGCTCACTATTTATAGCTAAATGCTTGTAAAAACAAAGAGACACCTTGATGCTGAAGTCACTGAGATACTTTTGAAGCACTCAGAGTTTTGTTCGCAAGCCAATAACGACATCTTCAAGAGTATTTCCTAGAAACAGGAAAGCTTAAAGAGAGCTTAATCTCAAAATTAAAACAGCTTTTAAACCTAGCCTTTTCCTGCACTTTGGAACTGTGGTGTAAATGTCAGTGTGAAAACGTGGCTAGTGATTCAGCATGCTATCTGAGAGACACAGGAGTAACAGGCTGGAAAAGAATCAAAGTTCTGCCTGACGAATTTCTGACATACTTCCCTGTGATTATGCAATTGTTTCGTTTCTAAAACATCACATGCTTTAGCCACACCAAATCCCTACAGCAAGAGAAGGCTCCCACAAAAAAAAAAAAAACAAAAAACAAAACCAAAACTGTAAGCACTACTATTCAGCTGGTTCATAGGGCTACACGCATGATAATTACTGCTCTACTTCCTGCCAGCGAGCAGCAAGAACTGTGAAACCTGATGAAGAAACTACACAACTGAAGGTCCAAGTCTTTTAAGTCCAAATATGAAAATAAAAACCACAGGCACCCCAGTAATGTCCTTCCAATTTTTTTTTTTTAGCAGTTGGCCATAAATGGTGATTATAACCATAGCTTTGCAACCTGGTGTCCACCTCTGGGGCTGAAATCTGTGCTTAGCTTATTCCAGTTTCGTCTTTGCTTACATTCTGAAATAATACCTTTCACATCTCTTTAAAAAGACCAGTTCTTCACTTAAAGTTAGCAGATTAGCCAAAGAGACAAAGTTCTGTTGATTTGCTTAAATCAACACAAATCCCTGAGAGGAGAAATGCCAAGGTATTATCCTACTACAAAGGTGACAATTTGCTCCTCAAACTTCCAGTGAGCAGAGACCCAGCATCCCCTTCTCACCTCTCCTCTGAATTTATTTCCAGAAGGCTGAGGAAGATGTAGAAAAAAAAGTGAGCACGTAGCTCACACACATACACATAAGACGTGCACCTCATGAGAGACAGGGAAAACAGACAGACAGAAGAATGCAACAGCTTCTTAATAGCAATTCTAGAAAGAGGGCTTTATAGCAAAGAAAGAACAAGTATCTCCTATACACATTTTCAAAAGTCACGACATTGAACAAACCACTGGCAGTGCATTAAATGTTCTTCTAAACGAGGGATAAAGGAACTAACCTGCTCCATGCTCACAGAAAAGAAAAAGGAATATAGTTTGTCAGTGTTACTGCCTATTTAAAAATACAATTTTTTGAACTATAACTTGAAGTCAGCCTTACCCATCAGAGTTGCTAGAAGACAGAGGGAGTACATTTCCTTATCGACTTGCTCTTGCAGCTCCTTTGATGAGATTTTACTCGTCACAGCAACATCTTCATGCTTCACAGCATGGGCCGAGTGTGCCGAAGCAGACTGCCTGGCTTCCTCCTTACCTTTCAGGATTTCGATTGCAATCCTGTCACCATGCTGCAAAGGAACAGGCTCGTTTTCCATGCCTTCTTTGGGAGGCAAAAGCTCTTTAGGAGGAAAGCCATAGCGAATACATTGCAAATACGGAGGAATATTAAATTCTCTTGCTATGCTTTCCTGTAGTTCCAAGAAGGTGGTAGTGCACTTTAGGGTAAGCATTGACTGCCTCCCATCATTTGTGGTTATTCGGATTTTCTTTTCTTTTGCAGATGTTGGAGAATATGGCGTTTTTGTTGGTGTAGCAGGCGCGGATGATGGCCCCTCACGAACAGCCCCGGGAGAAGCAGTCCTAGGTTGCCCTTTAGGCTCTTGTTTCAATTTTTCACTTTTCCGTTTTTGCATTACAGAAGCCTGGTCTGCAATGTTCTGCTGAATAGTTCTTTCAGTTTTGCTCATGTTCAACTCCTCCTTGTGCAAAGTTTTTGTCTTCTGCCCAGTCAAAATAATTTTGGTTGGAAGTTGTGACTCTAACTCTTGTCCTTGCTGTACATCCTCAGCTCTTTGGGCGTGAGCACCATCGATATTTACAGGGGTATAATCATCAGGGTTCTTTTTGGCAGTTTGATGCAATATTGTGTTAACAACTTTCTGAACAAGAATCTCACTACCAAATTCACCAGGGAAGTGCTTGGTAACGAGTTTCATGGCGACGTCATACACATTGCTGTTCAGAGATGTGTTGCTTTCATACTGGAACCAGTAGACTGTCTCTCTCACCACTCTTCCACTCCACTCCAGAGTAATAGGAAAAGCTTCAGGGAGATTATCGTATTCTTTACCCTCCCAGTAGTGCTTGAACCCACAGCCGCATTTGCCCCCTGTAGACCTAGTATTAGTTCTGTCTCCATCCAAGTATGAAACAGACCCATCTTCTCTGACACGACGGACTAAGTTACTGTGACACCAGTTACAAGCAGTCAAATTACTCAGGCTATAGTCTGGTACCAGAACATCCTTTGCAGGGTTGTAAGAACACACCAAACTGTTCAGGGGAAAGCTGTAATTTTTGTCAGGTCTTAGCTGGCCATGGGTGCTTTTCGCCAAGTTGTAGAGTTTCCCCCCAGGAGCCAGCCACTCTGGAGGAACGTGATGCTCTGAAAGGGCCCCACAGATCAGGCACCTGTGAAGGCGGTTGTCCATCACTGCTTTTTTGGCAGCCGCAGTGACTTCTTCAGGTTGGACTCCTATTACACCAGTCCTTCTGTAAAAATACTGATGTACATCAGCTACAAGACTAGGATGGATACCATGTTTGCTCATGAAAACCTCCTCCATCGCAGCAACAAGCCTCATCAAGTACTTATCTTGCAAGCTTCTGTCTCCTCCAATAACACAGCCACCATCCTCCTCTAGCTTGATATATTTTTTGATGAGGTCCTGAGGAACACCCCAGGCTTTAGGTAGTAGCTTCCTAGGCAGTTTAGGTAAAGCAGCACCTTTTATTCCAACTAGAGGAATATAATGGTTACGTCCTGAGCTACTCCACGCGATGCAGATCGGCTTGTTCAACATGCCATCTTTTCCCATGCACTTTTCTAGAGGTACCAGACCAGGGAGGAATGTCGCTGAATAATCACCGGAGCTTCGCATTCCGCTCAAGGAGTCCAACAGGATGATCGGCCGGTGAAGCACGTTGGCCAGACCAAAGATGTGAATGTTCCTAAGGCCCATCGGCACACCTTCCGGAGGAACGAACAAAGGGTCACATTCATTGATAATATCTTCCCACTCTGCCGCATCGATAAAGTCATGGAAAAGTGCCTTGTAGTGACTCAGATTCTCCTCAAAATGCTTCTTTAAGTTCTCTCGCAGAGCATGCCAGAACAGTTCCCTGCCAACGAGCGCCCGCGAGACCGCGTGGACAAGGCAGTGGCCATCTCCGTCCACGTGGACGGGAATGAGGCACTCCTGGCTGTTGTTGGCCTTCTTGATATCTTCCAGGGTGTCGTGCAGGTAGATGAGGCTGCCCGAGCGGTCCTTCCCGTACCCGATGGTTTCAACGTGCTCGGGCTCGATGAGGAAGGCGCGGTCACCCAAGAGGGAGCAGTCAAAGATGTCCCCCTGGTTCATCTCCGTGAGGAGCTTGGCTTTGCCGGTCTGCTTGTCCATCCCGTAGCGGGCCAGGATGGGGGCCAGGAGCTTGCAGTGGTAGTTGGAGAGGCCCATGACTTTGACGAGCTCGGCGTTCCTGCGGGGCGGCCCGGCGCCGCTGACGCCCAGCAGCGCGTTCCGCAGGAGGCTGTGCAGCACCAGGTCGGGGTCGTTGACCTCCTCCACCGCCAGCAGCTGCCGCTGCTCGTGGCGCCGCCCGCAGTCCGTGCACTCGATGCTGCCGCTGCCCTGCGGCCCGTGCGCCGGGAAGAACAGCCGCGCCTGGCATTTCGGGTCGGGGCAGGTGCCCGAGAAGATGCGCCGGTCCCGCTTCTTGGAGGCGCCCGGCGGCTGCGGGGTAGGAGGAGAGGGCGGCGGCGGTTGGGACATGGCTCTGCTCCAGCCGGGCCTCGCCGCCCCCCGCGCTCACAGACTCATCCCGGGCGGCGCGCGGCGCCTCGCGGAAGCCGCCCATCCGCCGCGCCCGCCCGCCAAACGCGGAAGCCGCCGCAGCTCGCCGCCGCCGCTCGCCGTAGCCCGCAGCGCCGCGCCACGCCCCCCCAACGCCGCAGCGGCGCCGCGACCGCAAAGGCTCTCGGGAGACGGAGTCCTCTCACCCACAGCGCCCGCCGTGGGGAACGGCGCCTGGAGGGCGGCGGGACTACGAAGACCGCAATGCTGCGCGGCGCGCGGGGCAGGGCGAGCCGCTCCTGTCGGGCCGCCCCGAGGGCTGATGGGAAATGTAGTTCACACCACCCCACCTTCCCCTCTCCCCGGGTGGACCGCGGGGCTTTGGCTTGTGGAGGATCCCGAAGAGCGTGGGAAGCAGCGGTCCGGGAGCCCTGCACCCGTCACACCGGCCGTACAACAGGCACTTACTGCTACAAAAAGGGGAATGTTTTGATTAAAGTGAAAGTAGAGCTAAGTTTCATCTAAATAACTGTATTTTTTTGCAAGTTAGCCAGAACATCCCTCTCACTGAGTAGTTGGGTTTTTTGTTTTGGTTTTTTTTTTCCCCCCAAGCAGTGTTTTTCCAGACACTGTTCGTTCTTTGGAGATGATAACGTCTTGGGGGAAGTACGACCTATGCTGAGTAGATGTCTCCTGCCATCACCCCCGTTTGCAGCCTCTCCCTGTCTCCAGTGTGGGGTCAGGCAGAGAGCTGGAGCCGGCCCCAAATGAGCAAGAGATTGACACTTGTGAAGTTCATAATCACATTAAAATTAGTCCTTGGAAATTAAGAGAATATGTGTAAAATTTCTGGGAAAGTTTATCCTTATGCCTGTGAGTGGGAAATACATTCTGTGACCAGCTCTTGTGTCGCAGCACACGATTGATGGAGATCGCTCCCTCGTGTTGACCAGGACTGATAAAGGATGCTCACTTTCTAAAACTCCAAAAAGAGTCTTGGAGAGCTTATTTGCCAGCATTTTAGGTATCAGTAGCCAGGCCGGTGCTGTGCCTGCTCTCTGAACCTCCCGGGCTCTCTGGGGCTCGATAGACCCTTGGCAGGGTTTCATCTCCCAAGGAGCCATGCCAGGCTGCTTCTCCGTGAGGTGAGCTATCTAAATGAAGGTGTTACCCAGCTGCTGGCTGCTGATAGCGCTGAAACAAGACACGCGGAGACATGAGAGCAAGTTGTTAACACATGTGATCCCTCCTGCTGGTGCGACAGAAGGAGATAATGAGGGAACGGTGCTGGCGCTTACGTTATCTCCAGTGGCCATCTGAAATGATACTTCACAAAAATGAAAGGGAACAATGTTCACAACTTCCAACCTAATTACACAGTCTCTCGGAGAGCCCAAAGAGGGTTACTGTCAGTGTGTGTGAGTTTTTAAGTTCTCTGGGAGCCATTCTGGAGATTTATTATTTAATAAAAACAAGCAAAAGCTGAACCTCTGGAGGACACAGCAGCACCTCTCCGGGTATTGCTAAGTATGAGAGTGACTAAGGCCTGCAAATACAACGGCAAAAAGGACTGCTTCCTCCCTTCCCCATTATCCTGGATCCACCAAATACCCGGCATTTACATACCAAGGCCTTATCTCTTCTATAGGCACCAAAATGATTCAACATTAGAATAAAAATCATAGTGCACGCATTGTGTTAGTGCTTTCCAATACAAAGAGCATGTTTCATTGTCATTAATCCTTGAAAAGTAATTTATGCAGCTGACATTTAAATTATAAAGGTTCAGAAGATTAACACACTGAGAAAAATGCTGTTTGTGTGCTTTATCACAGGCTTAAGGGAAAAAATGGCTCCAGGCCTGGCTGTGTGACAGGCTGAGCACTGCCACCTTCCAGTGACAGCAGTGGAACTGTGCATGCTCAGTCCGTCTCACAGTAATTTGTCAAGCATAGAAAATATATGTGTGTCTGTGCAAATGTATGTATTCCATAGCAGATTTTTTTATCTGATCTTTCAAAATCTGAGGCAGATTTGAAGAGGAAAAGGTGAAAATTATGAGACGGATTTTCATTCTTTGTCTGCTCCTAATTCTTTTTTATATGTGTGACAGTAAGGTAGCAGCATCACCAGCTACATAATCCTGCCAATGTGCCTTGTACTTGGGGATAAATCACCAGTCTATGCCCATTCATTCCTTAGTTTTCCCTTCATAAGTAGCAGGAACGCTGTAAAAATGCAAATAAGGACGCCTCTGTGCTCTGTGAAACTGTGTGGCAGCTATTGAGAATGGGCACCATTCAGGGCATCGGACGGTGACAATCCTGTGCTAACCCGGCTGGCGTTTTGAAGGACTGTCAAAGAAGTTTTGTGTAACATTGCTGGCCTCTGGAGCGATCCATTGCTTCGCGTAGCAGAAACGAACACTTTTGTCATTGTTCGATAGTAATTTTATTAAATAACAGGTAGCAGTCCTTCCTAGCCTCTGCATTAATTTCCCTGATAAATGATATTCAATGGAGGAATCTATCTTTTATGGCAACTTGACTCTGATTAACATGAATCTTTTTGATGAGTGAAATTCGTAAGTATTCTAGCTATATGCAGACTTATCATCATGATTGACTGCCCAATTAATTTCTGCAACAATAAACTTTCATTACAGAAACTTTGATAAAAAATCACAATTCTCTGGCAAGCTAATAATTTATGCAAATTAAATGCATATCTGTTTACTGGCTTTATATTCTGTATCTGGTAAATACGATAAGGAAGTTCTGTGTTATATCACTGAATACAGGTCATAGAAGTAACTCTGCCTTTAAGCAACCTTAAGGGAAAGTTCAGGAAATACAGTAGGAAATACCTTGTTGGTAGATACCCTGCAGAAGTGGAGCAATGAATCCTACCCAAGATCATGACAACAGCCACGCTATTTTCACAGGCAATGCAAACAGCAACATTACTGTTAGGAACACAGGATTGCTTTCAAATCTACCAAATACTTGAAGATCACACCAATTACAAAGTTAAATCTATTTATAATGGGTGAGAGCTGGACCCAGCACTGAGCCCTGGAGGGATACTATTTGCGTCTGGCCTCCCACTACATTTAACTCAATTTACAACCACTCTATGGGCCCAGCCATTCAACCAGTTTTTAACCCAGCAGAGGGTACGCCTGGCCAGGCAGACAGTTTCTCAAGCAAAATATTATGAAAAACAGTGTCAAAGGCTTTACTAAAGTTCAGGTATACTACATCCACAGCCTTTCCCTCATCCATCAAGCAGGTAACCTTGTTACAGAAGGTGATCAAGTTAGTTTGGTAGGACCTGCCTTTCACAAACCCATGTTGACTGGGCCTGATCACCCAGTTGTCTCATGTGTCCTGATGACCTGCTCTACAATCTTCCCCAGCAATGAGGTCAGACTGACCAGCCTGTAGTTCCCTGGATCCTCCTTCCAGCTCCCTCCAACCCTTCTTGTAAATGGGTGTAACATTTGCCAGCCTCCAGTCAAGTGGAAATTCCCCAGTCAGCCAGGACCACTGGAAGATGATGGAAAG
The DNA here is from genome assembly GCA_013389865.1 of Piaya cayana. Lineage (NCBI taxonomy): Eukaryota > Metazoa > Chordata > Aves > Cuculiformes > Coccyzidae > Piaya > Piaya cayana. The sequence continues at coordinate 156,124 of WAAB01009561.1, forward strand.
GGGCTTGGGGAGCTCCCTCAACAGCCTTGGGTGGATCCCATCTGGCCACATAGATTTGTGAATGTCTAATTAGCCAAGCCAACCATTTCCTGTTGGATCACTGGAGCTCTGGCCTCCCTGTCTTCTGGTTCAGGAGGCTGAATAACCAAAGAATATCTTACCTTACTATTAAAGACTGAGGCAAAGAAGGCATTAAGTACCTCAGCATTATCCTCATCCTTTGTCACTATTTTTCTCCCTGCATCCAGTAAAAGATGGAGATTCTCCTTGGCCCTCCTTTTGTTGCTGATATATTTGTAGGAACATTTTTTATTATCTTTCATAGAATTGGCCAGTTTAAGTTCTAGTTGGGCTTTAGAACTTGTGATTTTCTCTCTGCATGATCTCACTTCATAGAATCATAAAATAGTTTGGGTTGGAAGGTACCTTAAAGATTATCTAGTTCCAAACCCCTGCCATGGGCAGGGCCATCCCACTAGATCATAGTGACCAAGGCCACATCCAACCTGGCCTTGAAGGCCCTCGTAGTCCTCCAGGGATGCCTGCCCCTACTTCTAAAGCTCATGTACTCTTCTCTTTTTTTTCTGAGATCCACCCAAAGCCCTCTGCTTAGCCAAGCTGTTTTTCTTCCCCATCAGCTCATTTTCTGGCACACAGGGATGGCCTGCTTTTGTTCCGCCAGGTTTTCCTTCTTAAAGAGCATCCAGCCCTTTTGGGATCATTTGTCCTTTAGGACTGCTTTCTAAGGAGCTTTATCAACCAGCCTTCTGAAACCGTGACACTTCATTGACGAGAACTGAGCACTGCCATGCAAAACATTGGGCATTCATTTCAGGTTCAAGATGCAAGGTCTAAAGTTTCAGTTTGGTCTTCACCCAGTGCTATACCCTCTGTTTGTAACTCCCCCTCAGGAAATGGGTCATTCCCATGTGAAAATAATCATTTCTCCAAGGGACTTGTTTCTTTGGAAGAACAATGACAGAAGTTCCCAGCTAAACAGAAGGAAACTTGTGAAGTGTGCCAAAGATCACGATGAACTAGAAGGTGCTCTGTTTTGTCAAGAAGTTAAAGTTATTATAAGCCTCTGGCTACGACTCTGTAGGCAGTAGTGTGCTCTTCATTAAGTGCATTATGGAGAAAGAACAGCTAAAACTCTGGTGTTATCTTCATTTAATCCTTGCAAGACTCACAGTTTGTCTGACCTGGTCCTGAAAACACTCTACATTTCAGCTTTACACTTGAGAAAGAGCAGAGAGAATACACAAGTGTGAGCTAGAGGGAAGATGGCAATATCATCGCAAACCACATTGAACGCAACTTTCTTTTTTTTATTTAGATCTGGCATCCTAGTGTCTAAAAAGCATGGGTAGGCCCCCTGACTGGGTAATATTCATGATATCATAAGTACTATTAGTAGTACCAACTATCTACAAAGAGTCAACAACAGTGTGTGCTTCACACATGCAGCCCCTTCAAGTTCCATGCAGCATGGGCTCTTATAATTCCCATCAAACTAATTCTGCACTCGCTTCCAAACTCCTGCTGAAATTCATATATGTAGATTCTCTTCACTTGAGCAGGGATTATTACAAGCCCGAGTGCTAACCACCACGCTTACTGTGGTATGTCAGAGGGGTGTTGTCACAGGCTTCTTTGTGTGCCACAAAGCACAGTGTTCTGGAAGGACAGGAATCACCACTGAGCAATGTCAGTTCAGCTTTCATAAACCTTTGGGTTAATTAATTGTTGATGGTGGTTAGAAAATAGCATCTGGCTTACTTGGAAGACCTGGACTGGTAACTCTTGTCCTGGATATGTCCAACTGAATAGATTCCAATATTCCTCTTCTACTGCCTTCCAGTGATCTACAAAATCAAAACCTGTTTTCCTTCAGTACTGTCACAGAGTCAGCTTGAACTGCTGCCACTGAAACAGGTTCTGCATTTCAAATCACTAGTAGATTCACTTTGTTAACATTAATAACATCCCTACACACACGACCAAATTTGAGCAGCTCAAAATGTGGCATGTATGTTAGCAAAACATAAACACGTTAGGAAGACAACATGAAAAGGGAAATACTGGGTAGAGGTTCTAATACGAATTACAACTATCCAAACAACCTGCTCAAAGGCTTTGCTGCTGCAAAGTCAACGTTCCCAGTGTTGTTCAGGTACCACCTTGTCTGGTAAGAATAGTTCCCAGTCTGACTCCTGTGCAGGGACAATCTCACCACGCAAGACAAGTTGCTCAGTGAGTACACTGGGGGATTTTTACCTATGCTTTGCTTTTATTTCTTGGCTCAGAATCTGGTTCTGAGGCCTTATCTTGCAAGCAAATTAAATTGATTTCACATGCACACTCCTCTGCAGAATTAAGGCCCTGCATTTTCTGTTCTGAATATCTCTTTGAGAGTTGATGCCAGCAAAACTGGCAAGCAAAATGGATTCATCAGGACTGTCAGTGTCCAATCACTGGACTGGAATGGATTCACCAGGACTGTCAATAGAAAATCAATCTTTAGGGCAGCAGACCATTAAAAAAGAGGAGAATGTAAGTGTTATTAGCTTAGATGTGTAACCTGATTGTATGGAAGTCTCACTGGCAATTACTGGGAATATTTATCTGCTTTCCATGATGCTCTGTCAAATACAAATTGAAGAAACAATACAATCCCATTACACTAAAAGATAAATGCCTCAAAATAAAATAGGTTGAGCAACTAACACACTCGTCATATTGATCTGTATGTTCACAGCGTATGCACAGGCAGTGATCTCAGCAGTTGCTAAAGTCTCACTTAAATCTATATGACACTCACATGTATTTAAGCATCCCAATTTACTGCCTGGTCCTTAGTGAAATTGTTCCTGCAAATACCCAGTTTAGTAGAGAAGAATGAGCCGCTATTTCCAGCACAGAAGAATTCCCAAGTCAAGTATGGGTGACAAAGACAATGAATGCTGCTTACAGAGCACACATAGCAGTGATGCCTGGCTTGAGATTATGCTTAAATTTGGAAATACTTAACAGGTTGAGAGCTTCTGTGGTAGTGGGGGTTCTATGGCAGGGGGTTGGAATTAGATGATTTTAAAGGTCTCTTCCAACTCAAACCATTCTATGATTCTATGATATTTCAGAGTTGGAAGATGTATGAGAGAACTCAGCATACAAATATGAAAAAGTGGATATGGATTGAAGGGCTGAACAAAAAAAAGAAATACAAACAAAGGCTTTCCATCCTCTCATTCTTCTCCTGAGGGTTTTAACCTAGATGGTATCATAATTTAAATACAAACTAGAAGAACCATTCAAACTGGTTTGTCGCCCTCTCCCTTAACAACTGAGCATAATATCCCATCTTCCAAAATACACAAGCACCCTCACCACCAGCAGCCAGATGTTGTAATAGTTTCTAGTTTTCTGATAGCTCAAAAGGTTCCTAGTCCTTTATACACCTATAAAGGTCTAAACGACAGCTCTTGTGTGCATGAATTCATTTCAGTTCACTAAACCTAGCAGCCTTCCAGTAAGTGGGATATTCCACCACGCTTCTTTGTCCTGGTTGTGATTTCCAGATACAGAAATAAGTGAAAAGGTTTGCAAAAACAAAGAACCAGGTCCCTATCATGGGGCAGGAATTACCTTGAGATGAGGTTTTTTCTTGAATATGGTGTATAAAAAAAGTTACATCTTTTTTGCCTTTGAGAATTATTTACTTCTAGTCATAAATGAGATGGAAATGCAAACAGTGATGGAAAATGCATATAGTGACTTTGAATTAACTCTTGTCCTTCACTAATTTTACTAGGAAAACAGCCAAAAAAAACCCCTAAGTTGCTCCTGTAGGCTTTGCCATTTCTGATCTGTATCACTCTGTTTCCATAAAACTATTGGTAATATTTATCTATTTAGGTACAATACCAGCAGTGTGAATCTAAACGCACGTTCCATGAATCTTGTGGCGCAGTGTCAGTCTTCTCCTGTGTCATTTTGCTGCATTCAGCTCTGGCAGTAGGTGTCAGCAGAAGCTAACAAAGTGAATCTTCCCACTGACGCCAGGAACTGCCAGGCTACACAGACCAGACAGAGCACAACTGCTTTATCAGTCCACTGACTTTTGTCTGACTAATCAATAAAGACAAACAGAAGACCTGTCTGCCAAACATCCCAAAAGACGGCATACGACTGAGCAAATAAGCAGGACCAGGCTTTGCTGACGCACTATGGTTTCATGAGTATGGCAAGCATGGGAGGGTAGTTCACAAAATGTATACAGAAGAACATTGAATGCTGAAGAATGACAGGAAACCGTGACTTTCACATTAGGAACATGCCTCCCTGTTCTGAGGTCCATAACTCATCAGGACATCTACCCAAATGACCACAACAAAATAAGAGTGAAGAGAAAGCAGAGGAAAGACCTCATTATGGCATGACTTTACTAAACAGCTCTGCATAAGGAAGAATCAGGAGATAGAATTTTAAGGGGGGGATTTCAAATAAAATCATACTCAGGTCCTTCATTACCACGATGTTCGCTGCTCAAATTAACAAATATCTGCTGGTAAAAGTGGAAGAAAGTTGTCTAACAGGTAGAAAGTTTGAGAGTGATTATGTTTATATAGAAGATGTAAGACGTCCTATAGGAAAGGCTTTTCCGATCAGAATTTGCGCAAATCTAGCCTAGTGAACAAAAGTAGCAAACATGTTGCACAACTGTTCTTGAAATGACAAGAGATGCAAAGAATGCCAGCAGACCTTAATAAAACATCTTTGAAATTCTTCACATTGCTAGATAAGATTTCATGTAAGAAAGTAAAAATAAAAAATACTTCTGAAAAAATGAGAGGTTACATGTGCCCAAACGACGCTGATCCAAGGAACAGTGAAGTGCAGAAAAGTCAACTTAGTTAAACAATTACATTGACCCCAAAACTCAAAAAGAGCCATACTAAAAATTTTTTTAAAAAATACTTAAATTGAGTTATGAAACAGATAGCAACATGGTAAAAAAAAATCCAACAATGCCAAAGCAGAAAGTAAGGCAGAGTTAAAGGGACATAAAGAGGACATTCTGCAAACACATTGTGACTGTGAGGAATGGTTGACAACATCAGCCCATTATGGTAACTTATTTTCTCTAACTGAGAGCAGGCCACTTAGATGAGAAGAAGTGATAGCTGCCTTATCTTGGCATTCATGAGTTTTGGCATCCACTCACATTGCACTTTACAATCAAGCTAGCAGAAAATGTGCTGATCGGATACTGCTGTGCTAGATACAAAAGCCGTGATTATAGCACACTTACATAACCACAGCATATGCAGAGCAGCTGGTCACTACCAAATCGTAAAAGCATATCAAAATGAGGTTATGCAGGCATCTGTCCTTAGTCTGTTGATTAATTACATGCAAGATTATTCTTAAACCTGTGGGAAATGCTAAGCTGGAAGGAGTTGCAAGCAGTTTGAGGGAGAAATTTATAGTTCTAACTTATCTTGACAAACTGGTGAGATAAATAGGATTAGATATCAGTATATATGGTGCTTTATTGCCACTTATAATCACAAGATAAGGGGGGAAATTTATTGGAAACATTTTTCACAAAGGATCAGGGCATATGGTGAATCACAAACTGATTGTGAGTCATATTGTCATGGAAAAGCAAAGCCTTTCAAAGGATTTGGGGCATGAGTGTCACAGGTGAGACAAAACGATTGACATGGCAACGTGCAGCAAGTGCAGTGTGTGCTGGTACCTCATTTCAGGAAGCATGTGAATCAACAGGGAAAAGTCCAGGCCAGATGAACGAAGAATTATCATGGTCTAGGAGAAAGAAGACCTGAGAGAAAGAATGGATGTCATCTAATTGTGCAAGATCTATGTAACTGAGGCTGGTATCACACACAGACTGGAAGTAAAAGTCAAGATATAAGTAAAGAAAGATAATACAAAATTAGAGGTGTGACCAAAAAAAAAGTATGCCAGAGATTATATTCCTTCATAAGTACTCTGCTCTGCTCTCAATCCTTTCCTATGCTTCTATTTGCATCTATGACTACTAAATCCTCCCTTCTGATAAGTTTTGTTCACCTCCTGTTTACATCAGGAGCAGTCAGCCCAGCACTCAAGAACAACTGTAAGATTTGGCAGAATGTTCCTGATGAAGACAAACAAAACCATGCTGACTATGCTGAAAACTAAAAAAAAAAAAAAAGCAAAATGAGAATATGAGAAAAAGAGACTTCTGGTACCTGGGTTAGCAGAGCTGAGAGTTTCAGCTAGTTTTAGAATAACCTGCAGATCAAAGAATATTTGACTGAAGCCGTTACCCCTCCCAGGAGTGTTATTCTCAATTTAGCTCTTCCAAAGCACTTCACTGTCTCTCTGACATGCTTCCATCCATGAAGGAAAAATGAATTAAAGTACTGGGGGACTGAAGAGATTCAGTGAACCGATGAGACAGTGGAGGGAGAAAGAGATGCATGTGGGAACTCTGGTACAGGGAAACAACATAAGCAGCCTCTGGCAGGGTAAAAAACTCCAGCTTCATAGAAAGGGAGCCCCAACAATCCCTCCTTCTTATTGCACAATACCAGATCTCTGGAAGAAGGCCTCAGGCAGGTATTTTTATGACAGTCGTCTGAGTAAGATGGAGAAGAAACTAAAGGATGACTTTGAAAAGACAAAGGAAGGCTTTGCCCTTCAATTCTAAAAGTGTGGGAAAGACAGTGGACAGTTTCCTCAAATAACTCTTTAGAAACAGGATCTGAAAATATTGTGAAGAGGAAAACACGGCATTTTAAACACTGATTAAACATTGGTTTAGGTTTATATAATCCCTATTTTAAATATTGTGCCTCAGTTGCTTCCTAGAACTTGAGACACTTCCCAAACAGACCTTTTGGGAGCAGCTATCTCTCACCATGTGTGCAAAAGCATTTCTTGTGAACTCTCAGCAGTTCCCAGCAGCAAAGAAGCTACCTGGGATGCAGCGACCTACTGGTGTTTGAAACATGCTCTGTTGAGAGCAGATCCATGTACCAGTTGATTAGAACATCTGGGATGCTTGTTGTATTCTTCCTGCTGGAGCTCTGCAAGATGCTTTTAGAATGGAATTACAGCACATTACAAACTCCAGGGCTTAGTAACACGGATCTCTCCATGTTAGAAAGTGTCATTGGTCACTGGAACAGGCTGCCCAGGGAGGTGGTTGATTCACCTTCCCTGGAGGTGTTTAAGGCATGGGTGGCTGAGGTGAAGGGGCATAGTTTAGTGTTTGATAGGAATGGTTGGACTCAATGATCAGTTGGGTCTCTTCCAGCCTGGTTATTCTATGATTCTATGATTCTATTCTATGACTTTCCCTCAGTTGCCCAGTTCAAATATCCTTTTGTTGTATGCACATTGTATTGCACTATGCTTATTTCTGTGTGCAGGTTTATTAAAAAAAGATGAGAAACTTCAGGTCTTTCCCAGTTTACCCTACAGAAGATATTTCATTGTTTTCCTTAATCAGGTTTCATCTGAATTGCACTACAATGCAGAAATGTTCATAGAACAGTAAAGATGAGTACAGAACAACAAAACTGAAGGAAAATGAAAGATTTATTTTAATTTTTAAGTGGTACTGTCACTATCAGCAGGGTTGAAAAGGATGGCTGGGATAATGAAGAGAGAGCATTAAGCAAAATTACTTTCAATTTAGGTTTATTGAAAAAAGAGTTCACATAGATAAACTTCATTAACCCCTCCACTTAGAAATGGGTAACTTAGCTTCCTTGCAGCCTTCTACTCTTGCCCACTCCAGAAATTTGTTCTGTTCTTTTAAAGACTTTACACCCCAATTCCTATATTAAGATAAATAAGAACATCTCCATGAATCTGTGGTAGGTTTTGAGATTTTATTTCTGGGAAAGATGTTGCCTCATCTTTGATACTTCCTGATAACTCATGGAAAACATCTGAGGCAAGGACTTTCTTGTTCCCCAAAACAGCAACCACAACTGGAACGAAAATTAAAAGAGAGAAGGAACAAAACCCCCACTTCATTAAATAAACCTGTTTTCTAAGTGGGATGTTTACTTACACTGAAACTTGGGTAACTTAATTCAATTTTAACTTCTTAGAGACTTTCAATGTTATGTCACATAATGTGGGTTTTTTTTCCTGTACCACTAAGATTTAACCCCAGTTCCCTTTTACAATACTATCTTAAGAAGCAAAAGTAGACATAGAGTTTCACTTAGGGCCTCTCTGTATCATCTGCTTAATCATTACACATAGCAGTGAGTCAGATGACTATATGTCCTCTCATGTTTTCTTTGTGTTATCATTTTGGTTTTCCAATTGGAAGTCTAGATACAATGATTGTGTCACACCTTTGTAATGCATGCCATACTGCCTTTTTTCTTGTGTCTTTTTCGTAGAGAAATAGCTTCTAATTCTTGGCTGGATGTTTGAAGATTGTTACTTAATATATTCAAGATAAATAGTCCTATTATTTTAAAAGAAGTTTATTACAGATTTAAAGGATACACTGTCTTCCATTATTTCAGTCAATTCTGCCTGCAGAGGTTGACCATTACATCCTGTAGCAAACACAACTGGCATTTCATAAGACAAATAGATCATAGCGATGGGAATCATGAATGCAAAAAATAGGTTCTGTGTTGTATGCAAAAAATAAAATGGCTTTTGATGTGAATGGATGAACCTCACAGTGTATCGAGTAACAAAAGCTGAAGGGCAGTGAACCTGCTGGTAGAGTTAAGCTTCACTTTTACATATTAACATTTAACAATAGCGTAATATGCCATAACAGTTGGTAAGAGGATCTGATAAAAGGATATACATTTACTTTTTGGAAGGAGGGAGAGAAAATAAAGTGTGATTACCTAAATGAAGGCTTGCCTCTTGCTATTTCAGTATTAACTGTACTTACTGCATTGAAAGCTGCTCCTACTTAGAGGCTACTGCTTAAATGTCCTGAAATATCACCAACAAAATTGACAGTATCCTTTTCCTACTCAGTTCTCCAGTATTAACCATGTCTCAGGATTAGACTGCTAATGACCATTATTTAATAACAACTATGACTTGGAAACATATCTCTGTTTACACACTGGAAGTGGACACCTCACTTGAAAATCCATCTATGGTGGACTCCAATTTTGCAAAATCTGATCTACATTTACTTATGACACTGACAAATACAAACTAAAGTATGATATTCAAAGCATCCAACAGCATAGGAAATATAACCAAGTGAAACCAACTCAGAATAGTAGTTATGAGAAGGGTGACCTCCACTCTTCTCTGAGTATTCTGATTTGGGGTTTGACATGAAAGTCTAATGGTAGTGCTTCAGAGAAGATGATTTTTCCTTGGAGACACAATGGGAGTTAGGGATCCCCAGATGTGATTTGGCAAACAACTTCCAGGAACTCAATAAAGCACTTAAGTTTCTTTTTATTTAACATTTGTCTTGAACTTCCTATGTTTCAAATGTTCCATAAAACATGTTATATTACCTTACTGGAGGAAAGTCAGTTCAATACCCATACCTTGTAAAGCTGTATGCTTATTAGAAATGTGAATAGTTAGCTAGCACCCTTGAAGACCAACTTTATCATTCCTTCAGTAACTTGCTTTGAAAAAATGGGCATCTGTGTACCTGAAGATAGGAACGTCGTCACAAACATGGATTTAGTGGCAGAAGAACAGAACGCCACAACAAGCTTTTCTCATGCTACGTAATCATTGATTTACTTCCTTGCTAGTTTGTGGTTGTGGGGGTTCTAACTAGCCTGAACATGTACTGTCAGGTCTGCTGAACAGACAATGCTAGACAAAAGATCACCTTGTATAACTTTCTGCTCTCTACTTTAAAACATCTTCAACTTCTTTTATCCCACCTGTCTTTAGTCTATATTTCCTTTCTCCCTACTTTGGCTTGTGGCCTACAGTGCTAGGAAGCTCGCTACCAGTCTACATCAGCTAATGACCCTTTGCCTTTGCAGTTTTTCTTTCTAGCGTTCAGCCTGCGCTATTACACAGCTTCTTAATGTGGGAGGAGGCAAAAGTAGGAAGCATGGAGGCAGGGTTGCTATGGGGAAGAAGTGCTAAGGGAGGAAAGGTGGAGGCATGCAAATCAGTGAGGCAAGGAGGAGAATGAAAGAAGGAATAGTAAGAAGGCAGAAGTAATGGTGACCTTGCAAAAGGTGTTTCCCCCTCTTCTTGGTGGTCTGATCTTTCATAATAAGGTCAAGAATACAGCATCTTCACGAGTACTGAGTTAATGCACAGAGTTTACTCTGACCTCAGTCTGTGCACCAGACTGCTTGTGTTGATAGGAGTTTTATTATGCTTTAAAAGCAGTATGTCATCATCACCTGGGTTTTTGGTTGCTTTTTTCCCCCCATTTTCTCTTTCTGTGTTGCTGGTGCTTCTAGGTGAGCTATTCAGACATTGACCTGTGTGCAGTTAAACAGATCAACCTGTCTGCAAGGAGATATGTAAGAAAGGAAAACAAGCCGTGGAACAAACAGATGATGGAAGAAATGAGGCACATCTGTTAGGTCTGTTTGTTCAGCAGCAGGACTGAGACTGACCTTTTAAAGATTTTCTAGGTTTAGTGCTTCCTGTTGTGGATGATGGAGCATTAGGGACCTTGAGTGTGTACTTAGGTCCTCCCAGTGGAACACTGGAGTGAAAGGAAAACATGCTGTTCTTAGAGGGCAATTACAAAGGAGGAAAATAAAAGGCTGACTGTAGCAGCAAGTAGTTTTTCTCTTTGTTCCTTTTTTAAAAAGGATTTCACTACAGGTGAAATTTGCTTGTATTAAAGGGGGAGCAGATAAGATTCTCGCTGATATTTAGGTCTTGCACTGTGGTTGTATAGCAGTGTAACATTCTAAGTAGTCACAGAAGAATCGCAGGTGCAGAGAACTGAATTAGGAAAGAGTGTGGGTTTACAGTCACCCAGGGGCTCCACCACTGCCAAAATATCACCGCGGGGCCAGTGCTGCAGGTTGTGGTCTCGACTGGAAACTTTGTCCCAGGCTGTAAGCAAGACAACCCATCACCACAACTTTCTCAAGCCACCTACTTTGTGTGAAGCTGTGTGTGGAACACGAAAAATGAATTATGTCAGGTCAAAGAAAGATTTGTAGTGTTTTTATACACATACAGAAAAAAGGAGTAGAAGAGACTGCTGGTGGTTCAGCCTCTACAACTGATAAAAGATGCCTCTACAACTGATAAAAGTTTATGACTGTCCCTTTTTGTCCCTTCATACAAGATCTCTGCTCTTCTTAAGTGTCAGGAAAACTCTAGAAAGAGCTGCATATTATTGGTAGATAACTGAGGGGGAGTTCACTTTAAATGGATGCTTTTTACAATTTTTCATTTCAGACGAGGAACAAGCAATACAAGAATGCCTAGTTAGAGCTTTGGAAGAAGAAACCCCGGTGCCTGTATGGAATAAACACCAATAAAACTAGGTATTTATCCAGCGTTTAAGAAGTACAACAACGTTGTGATGACACATCAGGTTACAGGCTACTCTGGGGCTGAACAGCTCTTTCCTTTTTGGGGAGAGGAAAAGAATGTTTTTTGGTTCTGTTTTTGGTTTTGTCCTGAGACAAAAACCTTCCAAGATTTTTTCTTTATTCATGTTCTTAAGGAGAGAAGGGAAAGGAGAGAGTGGATAAATACACAGGCTTGTCTCTACCAATTTAATCCATTGTGAAAATAGTGTTCTAATCCTGAAAGATTAATTCGTGAAAATCTAGGCCTTAAAGGAAGACTTTTGCTCTGTTAAACATTTTATTCGAAGTTCGTAATGTTTGTAAGAATCTCTATTGCCACTTGCACGGCTCAAGCTACACAACCTTTTTGTTTGGAGATCTGCCTGTTTGAAGTCGTTCTGAAAACAGTTCTCTGTGTGACTGTCTTCTAAATAATTACATGTGGAAGATGGATCAAGGACACCCACATGGATGTACTGTTAAATGTATAAACTCGTAAGAAAATACTTATGAGGAACAGAAGGTCACGGTGACATATTCCAGCTTTTTATGATAATGAATCCAAATAATCTGGCAGTTTTCCAAGTTCCAGATATATTGGACTACCAGCACAGGTTTTAAAAAAATGTCTCTCAGAAAAAGAAATGTTAGACACAACAGGAATTGTTGTAGCAGCTCAAGTGTACGAACCTTGCAAGTAGTGGTAGGCTAAAGAAAAGGCCAAGACCAGAAGGGAATTATAGGTGCAGTCAAATGACTGGGAATAATGATGGCCTAAAGGAATATTCCCACTAAAAATGTGTTAGCAACATCCCTACATGAAGAGATCAAAAGAGGAAGCTCTCATGAAACCACACCATCTCGGCAAGAACTGCTTATTCCTGTCCTTCCTCAAAGATGTTGGCTTTCAGTTGTACCTTTTTGTCTCACACCTTTGCTTAATTAGAAGCAGGGAAGGAAGGAACTATCCAAACACTGTTGAAGGGATGCTGTAGTGTAGCCATCATTCTTTTAAGATAGACTAGGACGTCAGATTAATTATCCCAGGCCATCAGATCAAGGTCTTTGTCTAGATTTTTTTGCCCTCACTATACTCTCTGTTTCCTCCCTTGCTTCTCAGGATCCACTAGCTGTTGCCATTCTCAGTAGTCTCTTGTCTTCCTCTTTTTTGCCACTCAAATATTTCATCTATGCTCCTCTGTGCTTGCAACAACCTCTCTTGCCTCACACTGCATCTCAGGGGCCTTCCTGCAGTTCTGCTTGTTTTGTGAAGCCTCCAAGGTGGTATCATCTTCCTAGGTGTGCCACATGGAAACCTCAGCCAGCCGCACTCAGAATCTGATATTATACAGAAGCGTTTTGAGGCAAGATTGTGCAAATTGAGGGTGGGGTGGGTTTTTCTGCGCTGCATCCTGTGATAATGTGGGGAGAAGCAAGCACGGCAGGAAGAACGGAAGAAGCAGCCAGAAAAGAGACAACGAACGTTGCTTGAGACCAACTGGTAACTCTATTTTTACCACATCCTGCTGTGAGAAACGAGCCCTGAAAGTGACTATTGAGTAAAATAAAAGTCAAAATAATGCTTAGAAGACAAAGGGGGAGGACGCTTCTGCACCCCAGCTGATGTTTCTTCCTCCACCCAGCCTGATTCATTCACTTTTGCTGGCCAGATGAATGAAATACTGGCATCGAAAATCCCTTCTCTCTTTCCATGCCAGGCGTGACAGCTTTGCAGCTGACAGAGCGATCCTGTGCCGTGCAGGCTCTGTGGATTTAGCTGACAGACTGAGGAAGAACTCTCGGTGTGTCTCTGCGAGCGTCCAGCCCTGCAGCCGCTACTCCAGAGTCCCGTCAGCCCTCGGAACCCGCTGGAGCTGGGCAAGACCACATCGACCTGGATTATCTGCCAGTTTAACTGGAGGCCGGAGAGCCCGGTAATCCGACCTTGAATCCCATATCCCATATCCTGCAGGCTCTGCCAGCGCCCGTCCCTCGTGTAGCTGCAGCTCAGGGACAGTAGAAAGGGGGTAGCCCGGCACCTCTAATCGGGCAGATAGGGGGGAGCCCGGCACCTCTAGGGGGCAGATAGGGGGGAGCCCAACATCTCCAGGGGGCAGAAAGAGGGGAGCCCGGCACCTCTAGGGGGCAGATAGGGGGGAGCCCGGGATTCCTGGGGGGCAGAAAGGGGGGAGCCTGGCATATCTAGGGGGCAGAAAGGCAGGAGCCCAGCATCTCTATGGGGTAGAAGGGTGGGAGCCCGGCTTCTCTAGGGGCAGAAAGAGGGGGGCCCGGCATCTCTGGGGGGCAGAAAGGGGGGAGCCTGGCATATCTAGGGGGCAGAAAGGCAGGAGCCCAGCATCTCTATGGGGTAGAAGGGTGGGAGCCCGGCTTCTCTAGGGGCAGAAAGAGGGGGGCCCGGCATCTCTGGGGGGCAGAAAGGGGGATCCCGGCGTCCCGGGGCGGCAGCAGGAGGAGCGCTGGCAGGGAACGGGAGCTCCGCTGGGGCCGGACAGGCGGACAGACAGACGGACGGACAGGCGGACAGGCCGCCCCCCCGGCTCCTCCCCTCGGGCGGGAGCGATCCGGGAGCCGCCGCCGCCTCTGCGCCTGCCGAGGGGCCGCCGAGTCCTCCTGCGCTCCCCGTCCTCCTCCCGTCTCCCCTCTCACCGCCGTCCCCGCTGGAGCGGACCCGCTCCTGCCCCGGGGTTTGCACGTACGTGTTAGTTTTACGCTTTGTGCTTTATTTTGCGGGGCCGGCTGGGCGGGGCGGGGGGGTGAGTTTACAGACGCCGCCGGACTCCGTTTCGGTTCACAGAATCGTGTGACGGTTCGGGTTGGAAGGGACCTGGGATTGCCTCTTCACCCCTTCAAACACCTTCAGAGTGAGAGAAGGCTGGAGACGGACAATTAAAATGCCGCTTTCCCTTCAGTCTCGGTGCTTTCTTCGCGGGGCTTTTGCAGGGAAGGTGAAACTCCTGCCGCAGGCTTGGAGGCTTTGCCCGAGGCGAGAACTAGTGGAGCTGGAGAGAAGTGTCCCACAACATGTGACTTTGTATTTGCAGAATGTCTGTAGCTCGGTTCCTTCATTGGTCAGCCCTCTTTCTTGCCTCCCCTTTTCTGAGACTTAATGTGCTCCTGCAGGGCTGGTGTTTGCCTGAATTCAGCCAGGCTCTTTCCCTTAATTTCTGGGAGTATATTAAGAGCAGGAATATGCACTAACCGGCAGTGAAACACGGTTAGCGGTGTCTCTGTTTCTCTCTAGTAATTGCTACAGCTTCTCTGTTACATTCTTTACAACTACCTGAAAGGAGGTTGTGGAGAGGAGGGAGCTGGCCTCTTCTCCCAAGTGACAGGGGATGGAAAAAGGGGGAATGACTTCAAGCTCCGCCAGCGGAGGTTCAGGCTGGACATCAGGAAAAAATATTTCATGGAAAGGGTCATTGGGCACTAGAACAGGCTGCCCAGGGAGGTGGTTGAGTCACCTTCCCTGGAGGTGTTTAAGGCACGGGTGGATGAGGTGCTGAGGGACATGGTTTAGTGATTGATGGGAATGGTTGGACTCATGATCCAGTGGGTCCTTTCCAACCTAGTGATTGTGTGATTCTATAAGCATTGAAATAGCACTCAAAACACACCAACAGCTCTTTCATCTCATTTATGTCATGCTAATCTAATAAATTCAGTATCTATTCCTATCTTAAGAGAGGCTTAAACATTTCTTGAAGGGAAGGAGTGTTATGTGCACCGGTGTGTATAGGGCTGCATCCAGAGTGCTGCAAGACGTGTAATTCATTTGTTATGTTGTTCTGAGGGGATCTTCCTTTTGATAGTCAGCAGCAGATAGGAGTTGTTGCGTTTTGTTATTGCTCTCTGCATTTTCGTTCTCTGAAGTACAGGTAGCTTTCTAAGAAGCCTAACAATGCTGGATGTTCCAGTCTCACTCACCAGACATCTTGTGGGGAATGTAAGCTGGGTGGCTCCCAGCCCAGTCTGCTCATACAATAATAACGCTTTGCAAGGAGACAGTAGTTCAAGTTTTAAGATGTGGGCACTTTAAAATTACTAGTCTGCTCGGTTTTTGACTTGTTTAAAATCAATCCACAAGTAGGTGGATAATTTGACTGTAATGGCATGTGTTTAAAATAGTGATTGCTGGGTTTTAATATGCAGATTTTTTTCAGCCTAGCTAGCTGGAGTAGCTGCAAGCCTCCAAATCTGACTTGACCTAGAAACAAGACATTTCAATAGAGTACACCGAGAGACAAAAATAAAGTACACTAAATAAAATGTCACAGGTATTAGCAAATAAAAATAGATTCAAAGCAACTTTCATCTCCCCTGGGACCTAGGATTTATGATGGAAATCATCTGTCATTTTATAAAGCCTAAATGTTAATTGCAGATTCGTGTTAATCATCATTGTGTCAGAGGGCATGTCAAATCTTATTTTCCATCCCATCCATACAGGATGAGTCTCTGATAAGCTATGATCCTTCAGCCACACCCACACATCATCTCTGTCATGGGTTACCTTGACCATTTACCATGTTTTTAAAATTCACATTTAAGTACTCTGACATTATTGTCTCACAGCTACAAGCCATTTTATACACAAATGCCCAGCATTTCTGCATGTAAGTTGAGATCAGATGACATGTATTTGTAGTTTTAAATGAATATGTCACTTAGAAAACTGTTATTTTTAAGGAGTGGGCACTTTCCAAAAGAAGAGTCTCTACTGGTTGCTTTTGTGACTTCATTTTTGGATACTTGTAAGTTGTTGAAGACTTACACTGCTAAGAATTGGTTTTTTTCTGTAGACTGAGGATCTAGAATCTAGCATAAGTAATCTATGTATTTATATAGTCTGAGCTGTAGTAAAGCAATATGTTGTTTTCATTTGAAGTCAGCACTTGGAGTGTTTATATTGAAGGCTTCATTTTGTTCTAGTTTAAGTATGATCCATATGCTAAAATAACCTGCAAAGCAAATACTTAGGCTTTCCAAAGTAGAACTGAAGGGCTTCAGCATACTGTCAGAACATTTTAAAATGTGTTAATCGGGTTCCTGCTTGTATTCCTAATCACTGAACAGAATTTGTACCCTCAAGTCTTTCAAACCGCCTAACACACTGTCAGCCTGACTCTGGATGTGTCTTAAACGTATTGAATCTCCCTCTTTAAGCAGAAAGTTCTTAAGCGCCTTATCTAGAGCTGCCGTAGATGAGCATCAAAGCCCTTAGGAGATCAAGAAACTAGGACACCTGGCAAACACACTGTAAACACACGTGCTGATAGGATTGGTAGTGTCTCAAAATGCAGTTGTATAGGCTTTGTTTTTAAAACATCACCAGAAGAGGAGACAGTACTCACTTTCCCTGCAAAGCTGCTGGTGGTGGGACTCGTCTAAAGAGTAGACGGTGTTCCAGTACTTGAAACCTGTGCTCCTGGTCCCTGTGCCCGAGGGGTTCAAGCCCACCCACATCTTTCTCCACTTCTAGCTGTTGCACAGGCTGAAGTAAGTGAGTGGGAGAGCGCATTTCTCCCCCTGTGTTTAACTTGGACCATCTCATAAAAGGCACAGCAGGTTCCTGAGGCTGACATGAGGGAGGATCACAACCTGACTCTGTTGCAGCAGTATGTGTTCCCCTGGGAGGAGGGCTGTGGTCAAGTGCTGGGTTACCCTGTTAACAGAGGTGAGAATTTCCATGACATTCTTCATGTTTCAGGAGAGGAGCAACACATGGCTAGTTGGTCTAGGAGAAAACTGGGCCCAGGAGAAGAAGGAGCTCTGACATTTGGAGTGGGTGGCAACAGCTGTTTGTAGTCCTGGCTTAGAAGTTTAAGCTCTGAAGCTGAAGTTGGGAGAGCATCCAGTGTTCCCTACCAAAAAGCCCCATTTCCCATGCAGGAGTCTCCATCTTGGGCCGCCTCTCTCTTGCTGTGTATCTGTGTGGTGAGAGGAGTCAGCCTGCAGTTTTGTACTATGCAGTTTTCAGGTGGTGGTGTAACCAATCCATACCGCAGATCTGGGTATCTGTGACCTGTGCTAGAACTCTGTTCCTTCACCTAGTTCTCTTTGGAGAGCTTTCCTCCCTAGCCTTTAGCAAAGGAAGAAGTAAGGTTGTGTCTTCATGTGACCTTTTCACTTGGGTCTCTCAGACACCCTGCAAGCATCATCTGACTAGGAGAGGGAAATTCCTCATTCCCTCATATCTGAAATGCTTTGCTTTGCAACTACAACATTTCTTTGTTTTAGGGCAGGAAAGTACCTGGTTGGGACAGAGTGTGGATAAGCAAGATTGGTGTCTAAATTTATTTCAAAACTCCTTCATCCCAAGAGATATCACAGCTTATTTCTTGGCAGATTTGTTTGAAACTCTGAGGGCAGCTGGCAAGCTGCTAGTGCTAAGTGCCTTGCCAAATACTATTGCAAAATACTGCCACTGCAAAAGTTGCTTAACTTTACAGACCGTTAAGTTTCTTTTGGAGTAACTCAAAGGGGTACCAACTTCTGATTCTTTGCCTCCACTGAGAAGCAAGACCCGTGCGTTTCCATGCTGCTTTGCTACTGCCATCCTTTCCAGTTCTTGTAATCAGTTTTCCTTCAATAGCACTTCTTAATCTTGTATTCACTGCTGTGAAATAATGAGGAAAGAGAACTATTTAAAATGTTTTCATTGTATTGTTAATTGCAAAGTATTTTGAACAGACATCAGACAGGAAGGCTTTGCCTCTGACTCCAGACTCAAAGTTGCTAATTTAGCAGGTGCATCCAAATATATCTGCATTGCCCCATGGCGTTATACCTCATATCTGACTGTTTACTCAATAGCCGTGGAGCTGAAGTCACTACCAAGTATTTATATTTATCAACATAGTCTGGGATGCAAAATCTGATATCTAAATACATGCAAACTTTGTGCCAGTTTTTGAGAACTCATAACTGCTGCTAAACTAAGGCAACAGTTGGAAACAGGTCTTATTTTTCAGAAACTATCCTGGGAGCTATTTCAAGTCTTTGTATCATTAATTTTTGCTTAGACTGATATTTTAATGGAAACTAATTTTTTGGGGGGGACTTGTGAGGATTATTTTCCTTTGATATTGCTTAGAACTTTGCATTACAGAGACATTTCTGGATTCAGCTAGGAAAGTATCCTGAAGGGGCAAATGCTGCTTAGGACTAAATGGCTTAAATCATGCAGTTATTCCAATTAGATGGAAGCTTGGAAGGTGTGGAGTGCAGCCTGCTACTCAAAACAGGCTTAACCCAGAGTTCAAACAGGGTTGCTTAGGGCTTTGTCTAGCTGCCTTTTGAAAAACTCCAAAGACAGAGACTCCACAACCCCACCACAGGCAACCGCTGCTGGTGGTCACTTGTCTTCACAGTGATTTCCCTTCTCGTGCAATGAAAGGCATCAGAGTCTGTCTCTGTCTTCTTGGTAACTTTCTCAAATCCATTGGTAGGCTGCTGTTAGGTCCCCCTAAAGCCTCCTCTTCTCAGAGTCCAGTGACTCGTAAATCACCTCCTAGAGCTAGCTCTGCAGCCCTTAACTGTCTGCCCTCTGCTCCCCTCTGTGCCCTGTGTATTTCCTGTTTAAGTGCAGGAATGTCAGGCACATGTATTTAAATGCAAACACACTCAGTCTGCAGGACTCTTGACAGAAGAGCCCTGTGTTTAGATTATGATAGTCTAGGTTTAGACTTTCTTCTTGGCATCTTAGTGATAGCTATTTGTGCATAAGATGTCCTAAAATATATTTCTTACTAAGTTTAGTAAATAAGTAAGGGCTGAGCATTCAGAAAATGACTGCTTTTACTTAAATGCTCTGGCATTTCTAGTTCATGGGATGTGTTTTGCTTTAATGTTGGGAGGCACATGGAATAGGGACAGGAGGTAAGTAAATAAATAACTTTTGTACTCCCTATAGATGAAATTTAACCATACCTTGCAAAACCAAGATGTATTAATTCTATATGTTTGGAATAATTAAAAAAAAAAAAAGAAAAAAAACCTGACAAAATTTAGAACAGTTCAGAAATGGAAGCTACCTGGCAAAAGTACCCTGACTGTCAAGCGCCTGAAGACAATCAAAGAACTAGGAGACTTCTGCTTCCTACTGCAGTAGCAGTGGTGCCTCTTGATTATGTTGGGGGGAAAGGAAAAAAAACCCTTATATTTCCATTAAAAAGTAAGTAGGAAGGGCATGTAGCATTAAAGAGTAGATAGCAGTGTTTTCTGAGAAGTAGCAGTAAAACAGAAGGGGGTTATCCACGGTCATAGTAGATGCCAACAGCCTAGAATCCCATTTGCTTCCTGATAGTTCCCCCCAAATACTGGGCCCTCCTGCCTCCTGTTTCATTTAAGTGTTTCTTTTAATTAATGCATCAATGGTGTTAATCTAATCTCCTGGTACTGATGGTAAATTTCTTGTAGATAAGTAACTTATCATTATAGATCTCTTTTACAAGAGGTTCTGGATTTTCAGAACAGCAGGGAAATACTGAATCCACATTTTAATATTAAAATATTTAAATTCTATCATCACTCCCCCCCCCCATCAGTCCTTGGTAAAGGAAAACCTGTTGTCTTTGAAACTGTTGGGCCTCTTTTCTGCCACCCTTCTGTGTTCAAAGCCCTGATTGAAAAGGAGATGGGGTTTCTTTGTCAGAGGACCACAAAACTGTCTTTGGATGGGTCTTCCTTAAAAACTGTGGGATACCTTCAGCAGTGACAGAAAATCAGAGTAGTTACATTGCTCTGGTGAGAGAGTGTGGCCAGTGTGTTCTGAGTTTTCAGCTGCTTTGGTGCAAAGTGTTGGTATCAAGAACAAACTGTGCTGTTTCCAATGATGTTTTACATCTTGTCTATGTGTCTGCACACATTAAATGTAACTCTAAAGGCATATGCTGGATAGATTGGTTTAACTTCACTTTTCTTCAGAATTTTTGGAGGTTGGGTGCCTCTTTGGTGCTCTTTTCATGTTGACTAATATGTTATGTGGTGGATGAATAGGATTCTTTATAGAATTATCTAAAACCAGGCATTGATTTATTTGAAAACAAAGGGTTTCTTTAGAGCTAAGTTTAAGCTGGCATTGCCATGAATCCTAGAATTATTCTACATTTAAATGAGAGAACAGTGATGCACTTGTACTTGGGCTTTGAACAGCACAGAGCTGTTGACCAGAGACTCTGAAACCGCTGAGCAAACCTTTCTAGGTTCACTTACTGATGTTTCCAAGCCTACTTTTCTACCCTTATGCAGATAACAAAGAGCAAAGCTGAAAAAAATGCACTTTAAAAGTGGCACTAGTCAATTTGTTTGTAGGTATGCAAAACTGTTCTGCAGTGTATGACCAAAAAATCTATAAAAACCTGAGTGCTCTGTAGCAATCTAAGTGCATAGTTTTTCTGTGTTTTGATTTGGGCTGTGGGGGCTATACTGCATAGCAGCTAAACAATACCTCACTTGTTTATAAAAAAAGCTTGGGAAGAAGGGGTGAGAAAGAAGAAAATATTTATAGTAGTTTTCTACCCAATTAAAATCAGAAGGCAGACTGAAAAGGAAAGAGTTCATCTACCGTACAAGCCAATTAAAAGTAAGTTTTGCTGCTTGAATGTTAATCTGCACATTCAGGGTGCTGCAAATATAAACTAGGACCTTGACTTAACCTCACCAAATCAGTTGACCTTCAAATTTATGATTCATTTGGGTTTGGTTATGGCATCTGGGTGTTTAAACACATTTCATGTGAATTGATAGAGGCTATTAGAAATTCATAAACCACCTTAAAATACTAAACTTGTGGAGTACTTCACCACAAAGTGTAAATAATGTCTGTGCTACAAACAGCTCTGAAACATGAGCTGACGAGGATCTTTAGTTATGATAGTCTTATGTTTGGTGGCCTCAGCCATTTTTACTGTTGTTTAATTATCTAGGAGTAAAACCAGAATTCTGTAGCTTCTCTCATGTATTAAGAAGTATGTAGAATTTCTGTGCAAACACTTTAATTGTATTTGTTGATACTAGCTGACATGGTTTGGTGTTGCACCCCTGCTCCCCGTGTTTCATGTGTCTTTGTTTATAAAGAATTAAAATAAGTGGAAGAAGAAATCTCATAACACAATCTTGTAACTGAAATAAAATGGTGCCTGACAAATTTGGTGGCCTTCTACCACAAGATTAAGTGCTGGTAGAAAAGGGAAGAGCAGGTGACATCATCTACCTGTATTTGTGCAAAGCATTTGATACTATCCTGAATGACATCCTTGTCTTTAAATTGGAGAGACATGGATTTGATGCATGGACCAGTTGCTGGATAAGGAACTGGCTGGCTGGTTGTATTCAGTTGGGGTCAACAGTTTGATGTCCAAGTGGAGACCAGTGATGAGTGGCATTCCTCAGGGGTTGGTATGGGGACTGGTGCTCTTTAACATCTTTGGCAGCAACATGGATAGTGGGATTGAATGCAGTTTGCCTCAGTCTGCTGACAACACCAATCTATGAGGTACTGTTGACATGCTGGAGAAAAGGGATACCATCCAGAGGGTCCTTGACAGGCCTGAGAGGTTGGCCTGCAGTAACTTCATGAAGCTCAACAAGTCCAAGGGCAAGGTCCTGCACCTGAGCTGGGCAATCCCGAACACAAATGCAGGCTGGGGAGAGAATAGATTAAGAACAGCTCTGCGGAGAAGGACTTGGAGCTGCAGGTTGGTGAGAAACTCAGCATGACCCAGTAATGTGTGCTTGTAACCCTGAAGGTCAACCTTATCCTGGACCAGATCAAAAGAAGAGTGGCCAGCAGGCTGGGGAAGATGATTCTGGCCCTCTACTCTCCTCTGGTGAGACTCTACCTGGAGCTGGAGTCCTCATCACAGGAAAGACATGGACCTGTTGGAGCAGGTTCAGAGAAGGGCCATGAAGGTGATCAGAGGGCTGGAGCACCTCTCCCGTGAGGACAGGATGAGAGAGTTGGGGTTGTTCAGCCTAGAGAAGAGAAGGTTCCAGAAAGGGCTTATAGCATCTTTCCTGTCCCTAAAGGGGACTTACAAGAAAGCTGGGGAGGGACTTTTTACAAGGGCATGTAGTGATACGAGAAGGGGCAACAGCTTTAAACTGAGAGAGGATACATTTAGGTGAGATACAAGGAAGGAATTCTTCACTCTGAGGGTGGTGGAGGCACTGGACTAGGTTGTCCTGAAGCTGTGGATGCCCCCTTCCTGGAAGTGTTCAAGGCCATGTTGGATCAGCCTTTGAGTGATGTGGTCTACTGGGAGGTGTCCCTGCCCATGGCAGGGGAAATAGAACCAGAAGATCTTTAAGGTTCTTTCCAACCCAAGCCATTCTATCATTCTGCAATTCCATGAAGCTGTAAACTTGTCAATGTGTGTTAAAATCAGTGTGCTGTTTTACACAGGATTATCACTTGAAGTGACCTGAAAGAAATTTTATCATCAATCACCCAGTGAAAGACCAGAAAATTCTTCAGGGGATATGTTGGAAGCGTGATGTGAACAGAGTAAGAAACAAAACAGTCCTTGACAAAGAATCGAAAGGTACAGAGTATTTCAGAAGCTACAGAGTAGTGGCCTCATAAGGAATGGAGAACAACCTTGCTCCTTAGAATCTAAACAAGCACACACACAGACATATGCACAGCTTGACTCTTTAGGAAAAGAAAGTTGCATCCTGAAATGAAAATATGTTGGTAAGAGATAAGGAAGTGCCAATGAGAAACTGGAATGTTCTTTGTCTTGGTTACTGCTTTATGACTTGGCAGCTGGAAAAGATTGATAGCTTGGGTGTTTGGCCTTTTGGTTTGGTTCTGCTATTTTCATTTATATGAGTTAGAAAGTCCCTAGACATAGGTCCTCTTTTAAAGCAACAGAAGAGGAAAAAAAACCCAAAAACTAAAACAGATTACTAGAAATGTTATTTTAAAGCAAATGCAGACCTACCAAAGATGTCCATATGTTGCATCAGTTAAAATGGTCAATACGCTGCTCAAAACAGTGCCTCGTGCCTACACAGCTAACACTGTCACTCCAGTCATGCTTGTTGCTGCAAAGTATTGAGGCCTATCTAACAGTTGAGGCAAGTGTTGTTCTGGTCTGCCACAGCTGACCTGTCCTGCTTTGCTGTCTGCTGTACGGATGTCACTGTTGGCCCTGCCTTCCTCTGTTTTGGCTTACGGTGAGTCTGTGTTACTGTATTAGTTCAGTTCAGGAGGTTGCTTTTGAAGTACATCCTTCACCACATTTTGGTTCGCTTTGCTGGGTGATTTTGAGGAACATGAGCTGTATTCCTTCCAGATGAAGTCACCCTGGAAGATGTTCTGCAGGAGTGCTTGTAACATCCACAGATCACAAACGGGTGTCCTGTCCGTAGGACCAGGCTAGAACTGGCTTGAAGCCAAACATACAAGTACTGCCATTTAAATATAGGGAGTGTGGATACTGCATCCTCAGCATCAACTGTTTTTCTCTCTGTGGATGTGCTTCTCTTGCACTGCGTTACTTTCTAAGGTAGATGTTGAAACAAAAGCTACGCCAAGGGCAGATGCAAGCACCTGGAGCCTGCCTTTTCTTTTGGCATCAGGTGCAACTTTCTAAGTAGTTGCTCGTGAAGGTGTAACATGCCTCTGGAATGGCTCTGCCTGCAAATAGCAGTCTCATTTTTCACTTTCTTTTTCTGTTTTTCCTGCCTATCACTTGACTTCCCTCAGTGCTTCTCTCTGTGCTTTCACACCATTTTTTCTTCCTTTCATTTCCTGTTTGCCACCATCTCTTTCCTAGAACACTGCTCCCAGCTGTAAGGGCTCAGTGTCATGAGGTCATTTAACTGTCTTTGCACCAAAGGTGCAATCTATCTTGTATGAAGAAGCATTTGCCTCTGCTGTTTTTAAAGCTCTTTCCTGGTGGAATGTGTCACAGTGCTTCATTATCCTTCCATTTTTTTTTGTTCCATGTTCTTGTCTCCCCTCCTCCAGTATTTAACCTGAACCTTTCCTGTGCTTATTAGGACTTGTTCTATCCATAGCTGACTGAAGAGACAATTCTCTTTTTAGTAGCCTGCCAGTGTAACAGCTCTCCCTGAAGTGTTTTCTTCCTCTGTACTAACACCTATCTTGCCCATCTTACATCCCTGTAAGTCACGTTTTCTAGACTACATTGCATTCTCTTTACTGTTCCCTAGACAGTCTCTGGTGGTTTCACATCATTCCTAGGTATTTAGACACAAACAAAGTGAAGTAGAAGGATTTTTTTTTTTTTTTAGTTTGGCAGATTATGCTCAGGCTTTGCACTCCAATTCTTTTCTTTTTATTTTATATCTCATAGCAATATTGCTCTTTCTTACAGCATCATGGTATTTGTCTTTTGTGTCCTGCTGTATCCTGCTACTTTGTTGTTTGCCAACCTTTATTTCTATATTTGACGGTTCCTGCCTGTGGGCAGTATCTTGCACATAACTTGCTACATTTCACTCTGTCCTTCCAGATCACTACTCTATCCTGATGATGATATATTTAACCTTTGTTTCTCACATCCTAGACTAATACTTATTCTTCCTGCATCTGTGCTCTGATTGTTAAAATATCTTGAGGCAGTTTCTAAGTCTTACTAAACATCTAAGCCTTACTAGACATCTGTGCTTCTTCTCCTACCTGTCTGGAAGACCTGTCAAATAAATTTAATTACTCGCTAAGATTATCTCCAAGTGCTGCTCATTAATTCATTCTGGACTTTAAAGTTAAACTGTCCCATTGGATCTCTAATGTCCTCACCTGTTGGTTTTTGTTGCTTTGTTTTGTTTACGTGTTTGCTTTTTCCATTGTGCACACACGCACACACTTTCATTCACATACTCTGTCCTGCTCCCTGAAACCTTGCCTGTCATTACTACTTATGCTAACTGCTGCTTACATTTGACCCTCTTGATGAAGACTGATGCCCTAAACATGGTAGCCTTCTGGATGTCATTCTGCATCAGTTTTTCTCTGTGTTGACTAGGGCAGCAAGGTTTTTCTTGCTTTTAAGCTGTAAATTTGATAATAAGGTGGGGTTTTTTAATATCATTCTATCATTTTAATTATCATTCTATCTTAACCACGCTGATTCTCATATCTGTGTTCTTATGCAGATTTAGCAATTTGACTGTTTCCACATTCTATGTCTGTCTTGACAAATAAATTTATTTATTTTCACAGGGAAATAAGCACAGATTATCCTGTTGTATTGTTTCTTGGAGAAACTGCTACTGCTTTCTTGTCTCTCCACTTAGTAGCGTCTTTTGTGGTATCTCTTCTCTACCTGAGTGTATTCACATTTGCCTTCATTGCCTTTATGAGATCCTTCTTCTCCCATTCCATGAGGTTTAGTCAACCTGTCTTCTGAACTGGTTACTCAACATTTGTCTAGAAAGAAATATAAAATACATGCTGCCTTCTGTATTTTCTCTTGTTTTTAATTAAAGAAGAAGTATGAGTCTAAATAACAATAAAGCTTCTTGCCAGTTCATGGGGCTTTGCTCCTGATATCATGCGGCTATCAAGATACCACATATTGTTTGATTCCCATTTCAGGCTTTTCTTTTTTATATCCAAGTTGCCATCTGTTTAATATGTAGATTTGAGATATCAAACAAATAGCCTTGGTGCTGCTAGATACTAGGTTGGAGCAAAAATAATAATTATAAACTTTAAACCAATATATCTCAGCTTAGAATAAAATTTATTAATAGAAATAAGAACCATCAAGATCAATGCATTTTTGCCAACAAGAAAGAAGTTATCTATTCTGACAGCATAGAATTGTGGAGTCCTGGGACTGATGAGTTCTTTGAAATTGTTTTAGGCTGCTGCTTAGTTGTGGAAAACCTCTTACAGAAGGTTGTCAAGATGCTTGAAAATGTGGCAGTCAGCGGGAAACAGATCTAGTAAATAAACTGGGTGAGGATGAGTTTTGTAGCCCAGTTCATGTGGCTTCTACAGACTCGCAGCTGGGTGTTGTCATGGAGAAGAACTGGTTCTTTTTGATTGACTACTCTAGGATATAAACGTTGCAGTTCTTGGTGCATTTTCTTGGGAATACTTCTCTACTGTGATGGTTTCACCAGGATTTAAGAAGTTGTAGTGGATGACTCCACTTGGCAGACACCAAACAGTGACCATAACCTTCTTCTGATGCAGCTTGTGTTTAGGGAGGTGCTTCGGTGCTTCACTTTGGTCCAGCCACTTTGTGGAACACCATCAGTTGCTGTACAGAATCCATTTTTCGTCACATGTCACAATGTGATCAAGAAATGGATCAGTTTTATTGTGCAAAAGAAGAGCAGAGCAGACTTCATAATGGCATGTTTTTTTATTCAGCTCATGCAGCACCCATGTGTAAGCTTTTATGATTTTCTGGTGTGGTGCAAATGTCAAGCAACTGTTGAATGGTCAACATTTTGTTCTTTGGCAACCTCTTGGTTTGTTTTGCATGGGTCCTCTTCAAAGCTGGCCCTCAGGTGGTTGTCATCTATTGCAGAAGGACATCCATGACCCTCCTCATCTTCAAGGCTATAGTCTGTGTTACAAAATCCTTGGAACCAATGTGAAGCTGTGTGTTTGGTGATAGCCCCCTTGCCAAATGCGTGGTTGACAATGCTAGCAGTTTCTACTACTTTATGTCCCCTTTTGAACTCATATAATAAAACCACTCAAATTTGCTTTTTTCTTATCTTTAATGCAACAGTGTAATACAGAAAAGCAAAACAGTGGAAACAAAACCATTAGCATTAATAAGTAGAGAGGATATCACACTTTAAAATGGCATATTACATGAACATAGTTAAAATAAGCATTACAATTTACAACAACAAAAGTGGCAGTTATTTTCACAACAAGCTGATATCTTTCAATGACTCCATCATTTTTTAAACTTATTAGCCTGTTAGTGCAAATGGGTTGTTCTTGCAACACTTCAGAATCTGCTGTCTGGCTCTGCAACGCTGACTGTCGTTGTGCCCAGTGCCAGTGGATGGGCAGGAAGCATCAATATAAAAAATAAAGATAAGGTGTTCTTTCAGATTTACAGAATCATAGAGTGGTTTGTATTTGAAAGGACCCTAAAGATCATGTAGTCTAACTTCATCAATGTTTTTGGTCCATGACCTGCGCCCGTCTGTGTTGGGTCCAGATTTTGTTCCACAAGTTGTTGATACTGAACAGAGGTCAGATGCTGGACCCAAACACTTCCAAACATGGATTTATTTCCACTGCTTGTTACAGCAATGAAAGTAAAACAATTTAACAGAACCACATCATCCGAATGAACAGTTGTGTGACTTTAGTGACCTCAGCAATTAGCTGTAAATGCCTCCCCTTGCTGTTTTGAAAGGCGAATGCTGTGCTGCATTCCACTCCCAAGAGAGAACTGAGCCTTTGCACATTCACCCTTGGTGACACCAATGATGCTAAAGGCTTAGCATTAACTTTCTTCAAATCCAGGGTGAGTGAAAAGGGCAGAAAGAATGCTCCCACCCTGCTAAGGGAAGCCAGTCCATGCAGCGTTTGTGTTAAATCTCTGATATGTGATGCCATTCTTTCAAAAGAAAGGGAACTTCTTGTCCTGAACAGGGTCTTAAAAGCTAGGAATAGAAAGATTTTGACACTTCAAAGGATTACTGTGTAGTCGATTGAGCACAGTAAGAGGGATATATGCAATAATACGTATCTGTATGTCTAAATTTACTTAGTTATCTTGGTCATTGGCAGTCACTGGGAACTTGAAACTGCATCAAGTTCACATTATGCTAGATATCTTACACAAAATTAATAAAGATGACCTCTTCTCCAACGACCTTTGCTCTGGCTTTTATTCCTAGGTGGCAAGATAAGACAAGTCAGAACTGCGGTGTGAAAATTATTCTGAACAGAGTGTGTGACAGTGGCATTCGAGTGTGGAGGGAGCAAGAAGAGAGGGGTTGTGATCAGAGCTGTACCTCTTGAGGGTTGAAACCCTGTGGGTTTCCTCTGGATAGGACAGTTAGAGAGAATGGGAAAGTGGAGAGGCAGGATATAACACAGTAGACAGACATTATCCTTGCAGTAAAGATAAATAAGAAAGATGATATAACAAAAATGGAAAGGTTTTGGGTTTTTGTTGCCTACTATATGATATTACTGTTTGTGGGATGTGTGCCGCTGCCTGCAGTCTTTTTTTTCTGTGCTGATGAAGGAGGTGCCCAAAATAAAATACTATTTGGGGGTTGATATAATAAAGCTTTACCAGTTTGTCTTGATCACAAAGTGCCTTGATTGAATCTTTAAGGCTATGTGCAGGCACATTTTTATTACTGTTTTTGTGTTTTACAGTGTCTCAGGTCTTAATTTTATTGTTCATTGGAATCTGCATAGTCTTGCCCAAGAAAATGATGCTTCTGACAAAGAAAATACTACTTCGTTCATTGAGATTCAGGCCCTTGTTTATTTATTTATTCTGCTTAGTTGCATGAGGAATTGTTTGTTTCTTTCTTTATTCTGACTTCCTTACAAATTTGTGATACATTCTGTGCCAACAAACTATAGAATAAACCATAGACCAGTGTCAGACCTATTTTCCTTTAAAGGCTCCTCAGTAAATTGACTGCTTAGTTTTTCAGCTCTGGGCAGATTATCTAGCGGTACTTGAAAACTTTTAAAATGATAACACAAATTCCATTATTTATGTGTTCAGAAGATACAAATATTCTCTGAAATAACATTTTGTTAGTATCCAATTTACTTTCCTTCCTAGTAAGTTTGCCCCACCCATATGCTTGTATAGATATATTTATTTTTTTTAAATTTACAAAAGAAAATCTCCATATAATTTTTTTTTGTTGTTCTAAAATAAAGGAGTAGGGCTTCTGCTTGTTTTCCTTTCTGCACCCTGAGGCAATGCAGGAAGCCATGGGCTGTGGTCTCAGCTTTCCTGGACATGCAATGAAACAACACTTCATATAATCCCATGTAAATTAAATAACCAATCCTATCATCTTCCTGTTTTCACACTCCCATAATTCTAGCATCTGCACAAATATAGTTTGACTTTATACCTGCCCACCATGGTAGGCGTATTAATGCTTTCAAGTTTGCATTTATGTGAAATACCAAAAATGTCTTTTTTTTGGTGTGAGATTAATATTTTATTTGTTCTCTTTTTGTCTCCCTGGATCACTGGTCCTATTGTTTGTTGATAGAAACTCTACTGTCACTCCATTACCCTGTAAAAGTGCTAAGCTGCTCTGGCTTATGTGACTTGAGACATCTTTCCCATAAACTAGATTTTAAAATGTGGTACTAGCTTAACTATTCAGGTTCCCACTGAATGACATAAAAGGTATATAAAAAATTTTATTGAACAGTTATGCGTGTAGGAATGCTGGAGCCAGAAGTCAGCAGTATGAACAGCCATCTCACCTACTCTGACTTTAAAAAGATTAAGTAAAAAAATGTTTTTGTCCTCAGGGCTTCTGCATTTCTTTTCTCAAAATTAGGCATTATTCTCATAAGAGTGAGAAATAAACAGTGATTATATTTTCTGATTTTGAGGACACTTCTGAATCAATCAGTGGAGTCAGAGGAGTGAAGAATGAAAATACCTCTAATTACCCTGACTTTATTTTAACAGAGGTACGTGGTGAGCACTGCTTGGCCAGACATCTGCCCGCCACTCCAGGCTCCCTAGGGGAGGTGACCTTGCCAGCAGTGTAGGTGATCCCTGCGGTTCTGGGGTACTGATGACTGCCTGCAGGTAGGCAGAAATTGGTGGCAAAGAGAGAAAAACACTGAGCAGTGTAGGCCTAGGAGAACTGCAGTTATATAAAAGTGAATGATGAAGCATTCTTTCTGAAGTGGGTATTTTGAAGGGCTGTTACCGCAACACTTTTTATATAAATGAAAGGTACATTTGAATGGGAAGCAATTTAGTGTACAAACCTGCTAGTGACTCATCCCAAACCTGGGGGGAAACAGAGCTAGCGTGGTACAGAGACATTTTTGAACACTTATATGGTATGTGCTTCAGACTGAAGTTGCATTTTCATCAATTAATCCAAGAGTGGAAGGTATTAGCGCTCTCCTCCCACACGACTTCTATTACCTTCCATTAGTGTGGTGCATATCCCAGTTTGGCTATCCTCATCACCATTGCAGCTGCATCTGAACAGAGATTGAGTAACGATAGTTTCCTGAACAGATTCTGCACAGCTCCTGTATTTACTACCAATGCAATAACAAGGTATTTATCAAGTGCTTTAGTTCATGAAATGCATGACATGTTGAGTTCTCATGGCTTTACAAATTTCTGTATCTCCTTTCCAGAACACATTTTTCTCTTTGCTTAAATCAAAGATTTATAAAAACACGTAATGATTCAGGTTGGCACAAAGATTGCTGTGTAATTAGAAAACTTTGGCATTTTGCTCTTTTGTGTTCTTAAGGAAGTTTAAAATTGCACTGTCATCTACAAAAATTACTTTAATTTGTACAGTGTTGGAGAAGACTGTAGTTGGAATAAGACATTCTTAATTTCATCCCTTACAGAAAGAAAACAGTAGCTTGGATTTTTTGTGCAGGAACATTTTCATATGAAATATTTTACTAACTTGAGCAAGAAAATACTATGCCTTTTAAATAATCTGGTTCTTATTGTCCCTTTAAAATGGCTGTGTGTACATCAAAGCAAAATGGCAACAGATACAATTTTGTGGTAACTTCTACTTAGTATTCACGTTCTGTGCTGCCATCTACAATGTCTTTCTTTGTTCTCCGTGGTCCTTACCACCCAACACCATAACAGCTAACATTGAGAAATTGCTGACCTGAAACATTAAACTGTGTAATGGAACAGTGGTCTTGAGTTCATATCGAGATTAGAGCGATATCTTTAATTGTTGCTTATGCTTCATACTCAAATTTACAATATTACATTACGTGGCTTCTGCTAGACTGTCATATTATGAAAAGAAAGATATGTTAAGAAAAATCTAGTGGAGTCCAAAAGCTGATCATCTGTCCTCTGTCCCTCCTTGTTCTTTGACAGCCTGTGTACACTGGTTTTACCTGGTATAAGAAGACAGGACGTGTTTTTAAATAAATCTGTTGCTGAAGTTTACTTAAAGGTTCAGACCCACATACACAATTAAAACACTGACCCACAGCTCCCAAGACTGAAAATAAGAGTATTTATGCTTGGATGCCAAAACCCAGACTCAGTAGTTGGTAGATGGACATACCCCTTCTCTGTGTGTCGGGAATAAGTTGGGCAGAAGTCTGTCTAGAAAGCT
>WAAB01009564.1:0-34652 GCA_013389865.1 Piaya cayana
TGTGATTCTGTGATTTTTCTTCAAAGCCTTTATTTTTAAAACTATCTCAGTTAAATCTGTCAGACTCCAATAAGAATCCATTATTCAATCCTATTGCCTGTGCAACCATTCTTGTGATTTCCATGCAAAAATTCAAAAAGCAAGCTAATTTCAGAAAGACAATTCAAGAGTGATTCGTAATTCCTGGTTATAATTGCCGAGTCATACAATGAGTTGTCAAGAATATAAACTTTAGAGATGTTACTCTTTTTTAAATCCAAAACTAAAACTAAAAAAAAAAAACCCAAAAAACACATTAGCAGAAGAATATACATTTGTAATTCACAACGCACCACACATTTGCAATACCAGTGTTACTCTGCAATTTCAGTCAAAAACACCAGCAAGCCTTCTTTCCTGCTCTGAACCCTGCAAA
This sequence comes from Piaya cayana, assembly GCA_013389865.1. NCBI lineage: Eukaryota > Metazoa > Chordata > Aves > Cuculiformes > Coccyzidae > Piaya > Piaya cayana. The sequence continues at coordinate 416 of WAAB01009564.1, forward strand.
TTCATTGTGCAGTGGGGATTTATGCTAGAAACAAGAAAGAATATTTCTTGTTAGGAATAGCTGTACTTAAGAATTACATAAAATTTTAGAAGCTCAGTATAGGCAAACACTTGGTTTTGGCTTTCTAGCAGCCCCCCATTTCTTATCTGCCCAAAACTGAAGGACTTGGTAGCCATAGAAGTTGTCCTTGAAACTGGTAAGAAATTGCAAAGTTTCACTTTCCTGCCCATCCACACAGGTCTGTGCATCTTAGAAAGATTTAAGAAAGCAGTGGATAAATGTTTCAACATCCTTGATGATGAATACACAATAGTGTTACGAGTTGGAATCAGTAAGGATTCACCTTTCCACTACTTTGTGTTTTGTTTTGTCACGTTATATATTTTTGTCAGGGTAGTTAATAAATAGCTGCCAAAGGCTCTGTCTTGTCTTTTTTATTATTAATAACACATATAAGCCTGTACAACAGCCAAAAAATATATATAATATTATATATATAAAAATAATCATAACCTTGATAAATGCATTTTCGAGACGTACATTCCACACTCAGACCCTGAGGTTCTCAAACTTTTAGTTTGATAGTTCACATCGTGATTCTCTTATCTGACTCTGGGAATACGTCCCAGACAAACTCATGCCTAATATCACCTTTTGGAATGACACAGCACAGTACAACCACCAACATGTCTTAAATTGGCACCCCCAAGTCTTTCATGGCAGGGCTGCTCTTGGTCACCTCATCCTGTATCAAAATCAGGGATTGCCCCAACCCTGGTGTAGGACCTTGCATTTATTCTTGCTGAACCTCAAGATGTTCTCACAAGCCCACTTCTCCAGCCTGTCCTGGTCCCTCTGGATGACATCCCATCCATCCTGTGTGACAACTGCACCACTTAGCTTGGTGTCATCCTCATACTTGCTGAGGGTGCACTCAATTTCACTGTCAATATCATTGATGAAAATATTAAGCAGCACTGGTCCCAGTATGGACCCCTGACTGACACCACTTGTCACAGGTCTCCAACTGGACATCAAGCCATTGACCACTACTCTCTGAAACTGACCATCCAACCAATTCCTTATACGTTGAACAGAGCACCCACCAAATCCATATCTCTCCAATTTAGAGAGAAGGATGTTGTAGGGGGCTGTGTCAAAGGCTTTACAGAATTCCAGACAGATCACAGCTGTTGGTTTTCCCATGTCCACTGCTGTAGTTACCCCATCATAGAAAGCCACTAGGTTGGTCATACAGGACCTGCCCCTGGTGAAGCCATACTAGATGCCATTAACCACCTCCATGTCTTCCATGTGCTTGTAAAGCTCTTGGTTATGCAGTTGCAGAAGGAGTCATTGAGATATGTTTTGTTCTAGCACCTTCACTCTTTTCATCGTTTTTAAATATTGCTGCTCACAAAGGTTGAGAGTTTTGGGCAAAGGACAAAGAAACCCCATGTCCTAAATAAAGCTGAAGGTAAGACAATGAGTAAAAGCCCTCAAGTCCTTCAGCAATCATCATTGCAAAGAAGAAACAAAGTTCCTGACATGTCCCTGACCCCTTGAAGCTGCTGAAGAAAGACTGCTTTGCTAAGCCATGGGGTGGAGAGGGGCTAGACGAATGTCTGGTGGCAATTCCACATTAGCGGCCACATCAAAACCCATGTGTGTAGCAAGGATAATTGGGGGAGAATGACCTTGCAATTATGCCTCTGCCACTTATTTGCCTATATGGGTGACTAAACTGGCTCCTAGTCATCCCCTCCCTTATCGGAGTTACACCATAGCTACAGAGCAAAGACTCAGAGGTGATGGAAATGGCCTAATGACCCTGGATTTTTCTAGATCCCTACACATTGGTGGGACTTGCACTGGCAGGTGGGATGAAGCAACCCATTGTGTCCCTTACCTTCAGCATCACTGCATAATCAGAACTCCATCTCAGCTGGTCTGAGATCCCCCTCCAACATCAACATCATAAAAACATCATCAAAAGTGTTTGCAGAAACTTCACTCCCAGCAGATTCAGGGAAACATCTAAAAGACTATCACTGAACTCCTTACAGGTCATATACTCCCTTGCAAATCTTTGTGGGACGCTAATCTTGGCCTAGATTTAAGCTTATACTTATGACTTAAAATTGTAATATTATAAGTAATAAACTAAATGTTTTTGTGCAGTTCTGGGTCCTACTCTGTCCCCCTCTGTGTTTGACAGTCCCAAGCGCAGAAGTCCCCAGCAAGTGGCTGTTTTGCCAACAATGTAGATAAGAAAGGGAGACATCAAGTTGCACAAGAAGAGCAAATTCAACTGGAATGCTTGAAGTTTTCGGTCTCCTGACCCAGAACTCCCCATTTACCATTCAGCAGACAAATGGAGGAACCTACTGCTTACCTGTTTAAGTTAAGTGCTGCTCCTGCTACCTCTGAAATAGGACTAAGACCTATGTTTTAGAAGAATTTACTTTGATTCCATCATGAAGAAGCTGATACACTGGCATGGTGCAATACTAACATAAAAAGTAATGGAGTGGAAGGAGTGTTTTCATCTCACCAGTTAGATGCTATTCTTTTTCCAGACTTTCCAGAAAGAGGTATACCTGTGAGAATGAGTTTTCATCACTAGTTGTTTTAGTTGCATATTGTGTATACAGTTGCTAAACATACACTGTGCGAAATCAAATGGACCTCATATCATTCATTACAAGAATTGATCTTAGTACGTAAGAAAGACATTTCAACAATGAAACCCCAGATAAGTTACCATCCATAATTACTTCTTCTGTTTTAAAATTCTATGAGTAGATCACCCTTCTGTGCCTGCCATCCTACCCTAGTCCCTTGCAACTGTACGACAGAATTGCTAAAGGTTCCAAATTTAACTGTTGCCTTCCTTACTACTGACTCTAAACTACTGAGTTTAATCAGAAGTGCGTTTGGGGGCAGGGGCAGATGTCTTGGACAAGGCTCCAAGACACTACCATATGTTCAGTCAATAACATTAATTTTATGACTCGTTATTTACTCTCTACTTTTCTTTGCTTAATTCTTCATAGGGAAAGAATAGATCCAAATATGATTTGATCCATTCTGTAAAAGGCAATAAAATACCAAATATATGAATGACGAGATCCTCGATCTCAGTCTTCATGCTTCAGGACAACCATAAAATGCACTATCAAAAAAGGAAGATAGGACGTAGAACATTTAAATCAAAACAGCAAGAATGTGTGTATAGTCTGCCTAAAAAGACAACACAAGTATCAGGAATATATAAATATCTTGTAAATGATATCTGTAGGGAAAATAAATATTTTTTAATTAGAATAATCAGTTTAAAAGTGCATAAAAAGATAGGAAACACTTTGGCAATTAAGGAGACACAGACCTCGCATTTTTCTCTAACTATATTCTTTTAATCAGCACAGCATATAGGAGTCAAATGAAGAAAGTACACTGGTTTCTCTCTTTCAGGCAGATCTTTATACACCTCTTTGGCTCCCAAACTAAGAAGACAAACAGGGTATTTTGGTTTCCCTATTGCACACTGTCATGACTGTTTGCAGTCATGTCTTCAGTGCACTTATTCCCAGGCATTTTTCCCAGCCTGGCCTTATCACACATTCAAGATCCATAATTCTGTTTCTAGTTCGGTCTTTTTAATAATGTTTATTCTAATATGCTTGGTACCAGCTTCATGCTTTATCTTAATCCCAATTAATCTTCCATATTCTTAGCATTGCTCCCACAAAACACTTAACTGCAAAGGCAACTGAGATTGTACTGGAGGGCACAATCCTGGTCTGTCAGGAAGTGAACCCAGAAGACCACAATGGGGTTTTTCCATCTATATTTCTCCATGAAGCTACTGTACAACAGTTTAGGCATTTAGATGGCCAAGTATAACAAACCATAATTAAGGTTAAATTGGCCTTCATCCTGAATCTCAGAAACCTACAAGTGACAGATATTTGCCAAAGTAATGTCAAGCAAACTACGTTGTTTGACTTGGCTATGTAGGTGATGAATTTTTGATGCTAAACAGCTCTCATTATTCTATTATTAATTTATGAGGCTGTCATGTTATATATTAAATGGAGTTAGATGGTCGACTCACAGGCTCACAGTGAACAGATCAAATATTATTTTTTTAATTTTTTTTTCAGGAAAACTACATTTTTTTTTCCTGACAGTGAAGGAAATCTAATTCAGGACAGGTGAGATCTAAAATTTCAGCTTTGAAGTAGTTTTTGTTGTGTCCCAGGAGAAAACAATATTTCATGCAAGTAAAACTAGACATTTTAAATAGTATTTTCTTTTGATCTCAAAAGGAGAATGAGGAATGCCTGTGCAGACTTTCATAGAAGAATGAGTCTCATTTTCATATCCAGTTTATAACCAAGAGGAAGGAAAAAACAGTTAAGCCAAGGATTTAACTATACTCTTACATACCTGCTAACAACTAAATGCTTTAATTAAAAATCACAGGAGAATCTACATAAGCATAACCTTTTCCACACTCACAGCATGACTAGGAGAAAAAACTTTCTCATTATGTTTGTTTACATAAACTCTTAAAACCACTTAAGCATGGGTGATTAAACAGGAAAATTAAGTAACACATTTATTTGAGTTCTGTCACTTATAATGTTTTGGAAAAAAATCAACTTTTTGTGTTATTATATATAATCTCTACATGTTTAAACATGTATCACAGGCTATAAAGAGCTGTAAGTAAAATTGAAAAACAGTGAATCTACCTTATGTTACAAGACATGCAGAAAAAAATTATTATTACAATCGTGAGTATTTTAAAGATGAGAAAGTCTTTTCCCCCAAATGTTAAACACTGAATAACAATTACTCTCAATTTTTTCCAACTAAACTAAAAAATATTTGAACTTGCCAACCAAAACAAACAAAAAAACCACCAAAAATCTGAACAATTGTTGATTGAAAATTAAAAGTTACCCCTTTCTGCATTTTTTGTTACCAGTACACTGACTAAAACCTTGGAGATGGTGGGGGAAGAGTGGGTGGTGCACAACAGAGAAGGCTATACCAGTATTTCAGAAAAACCTCAACATATTTTTCAAATCAGAACTTTAATCAGCCCTAGTCTGAGCCTCTAATACTTGTAGAAATGTTGATGTTATTTTTTTCCAATAACTGATTTACACCATTACACCATGTAACTATTGGTTTGCTAAAACTCATTTTTCCAGCCATCTCTGGACAGAAATACAAACTGCGCAATAAGTTTTTTGTCCACACATTGCTACTCCATTTAAACTATGGCTCTACAAAAGCAATGCGTTCATATCAAAATAGTTTTAAACAGGAAACCTGGTGTAGCTTAACAGTAAGTATGTTTCTTGTAGGTATCTACAGATGACTAACTACCTCTGAAAACAGAGTACTAAACAGGCTCCTTATGTCTTCTGCAGGGACAGAAACAGAGTTTATGTTCTGTGATACTGTAAAAGTAGTTAAAATATCTGGGCACACTTCACATTTGGTAGTGGGAAAGGATCAGTCTGCTTTTAAAGCATAATAGGTTTAAGCTATCTGTGGCACATTGTTCTAGAGCAAAAGGGGATGCAGAAAGCAGCAGCATTAAAATTGAATTGCTATGGCATGCATGAGGCAGAAGTGATCAGTAAATACATTGACAATAAATAAAATTATTGTATTGACATACAATAATTGCTCCAGAAATAAATTGTCTTCCTACATTACTCAGATCATATAAGGACAGCATAAGGCAGTAAAATACAGTATGTCATGAAAATACAATAGCAATTGTGCATGTAAAGAAGAGTTCACTTCCTCACTTCAGATACGCTGCCAGTGTGACACATAATGACCCTCATATGAGCAAGTGCATATCAGGAACATCAGCCACAGTTAGAGAAACATACTGTTGGTCTTGTTGCCACTTCTGTTGTTCCATCTTTTCTTGCAATCTTTGAATCTGATCTTTTAACCAGGAAAGTCTCCAATCACACTCAGCTTCAAAACCAGCTTTCATATGCAACCCACTTACAGTTACAGTATATATATATATTTCAGCTCTGTTTTTATTTAAGCAACATTTCGGTTGGTTATTAACATTCATCCAGTTTCACACATGGGTTGCTTTTTAAATAAATCACTTATCCAAAAATAGTTTTATCATAGTCTCGAGGAAGATAATTTCTTTTTTAAGCATTTTGAAAATACTATCTACCACTAATACATTAATATATCTGTTCAAATTATTTATTCAAATATTTGTTGATACCTTTCATGAAAAGCCCTGCAAAAACAAATCTCAATTAAAAGATTTGAGAATTACAGATTCTTACAAAATGCTTAGACCAATTCTTATAAGTTCTTAGACTCAATTCTCTAAAATCATGTTTAATGAAAACTAAGGCCTGTGCTATCTATATATGATAAGTATCAGGATACTGTTAGTATTAGTTTGCATCAAACTATATTTAAGTGCACTAGAGGTCAATCGTATGATATTCAACAAGGCCAAGCGCATAATCCTGCATTTCAGTCATAAAGGGACTGAAAACGTGCCCAGTGGAAAAGGACATGCAGGTACCGGTCTCAGCCAGCTGAACATGAGCCAGCAGTGTGTTCAGGTGACCAAAATGGCAAACATTATCCTGGCTTGTATAAAAATCTTGTGGACAGCAGGACAAGGGAAGTGATCATGACCCTGTACATGACACCGGTGAGGCAGTACCTCATATACTGTATTCACTTTTGGGCCCCTCAGTCTGGATAAGAGAAGGCTAAGGGGAGATGTTATTACTCTCTTCAATTACCTGAAAGGAGGTTGTAGTGAGGTGGGTGCTGTTCTCTTCTCCCAAGTAACAAGTGACAAGATGACAGGAAATGGCCTCAAGTTGGCTTTGGAACATCTTTCCTAGGGAAGTGGTGGATTTTCCATCCTTGGAGGTGTTCAAAAAGCATGTAGATGTGCAATTGGGGACATGGTCTAGTAAGCACGGTGATGTTGGACTGGTGGTTGGACATGAGGATATTAGGAATCTTTTCCAACCTTAATGATTCTCTGATTGTCTGACTCTCTGATTCTAGAACTGTGTAATTAACTGTAGCATGCAAGTATTTTAGAACAGATGGTATAAATAGACACAATGCAACACAAGTATGTCACCAATGTGATCACTAATGAGGCAGAAAAAGACAATCATAGTTTCAGACGGTTGGCATCCAGGTAAAAAAAGGTATAAGTTAGAAGAAGCACAAGAAGCTGCAAATAGGCAGGGCACTTCCCAGATGCATGGGAAACATAATCAGCAAGATAAGATAGGAAGCATCAAAAGCAAAGAACAACTTCCTTTGTGGGAGCTGGGAAACATCACAAAAATCTCAGGCGCAAGCAAGGAATAAAATTGCCAGATATTAAAACCTTATTTCTGTCATCAAAGACCTTCCAGGGCTGATTAAATTGATATCTGCAACTAAGAACCCCAACAAACCATAGACATCAGTATTAACTATATCGTAACAGCTCTGTTTTATTGTATACCCCCAGTTTTTTAGAATTTGATTGCTAAAGACTAACAGCTTGGCATATGTAGTGATGACATATTCTTTGTAGGAATTTACCCCAGCAGGAAGTACATTATTAATTAATTAAATAATCTAGTGAATTTGTTTTTAAAGTGTGCAACTGTCCTGTTCCAGAGTATCCTAAACATCACCATCATAGTAATTGCTGATTCCTTGTATAGCTACAAATATAGATGTAGATATATACATGTATGTATATACAGACACACTTGTTTTCATTTGCAAGAGTAGAACAGTTTTACTCTTAATAAATGTCATTTAGGTTAACAGTTAAACAGAAAGGTGTAACCATGCAGGTAATTTGACATCTTTTCCCTCCAAACACGATGCCAGTGACATATGCACTTGACATCATGATTCAATATGAGGATGCACAGGTTAGGAGGTCATTTTGCAGGATCTTTTCTGTGTAGCTGCACAACTTTGACCTTTGCATCTTTCCTATTCTTCTCATTGTCTCCACACTCACTTGCATTCAAGCTCACTTTTAATTGTTTATCTTTATTGAATGTGACTGAGTTACTTATTCCAGTACTTATTTTATAGTGCTTAACCTCAATTCTTCCTCCTAGTGGAGAGAGAATGCCAAAAAAGACGTAGCAATAAATGCAAACAACACATGCAAACTATTTAAGTTCTCTGTTATTCAGAGTATGGCTGGACTGTTTCTTTCTCATTTAACCACAGAAGTATTAACTTCAAAGAGGAAAAAAGGAATGGGCTTATATTGCTTTACAAAACTCATATGTACTTGAAGCAAGGAGATTCCACTAATGGCAACAATGTGAACCTTTAGAATGTCATCTTATGACAAGCAGCAGTTGCAAAGGTTTTAAGAAGAGCACACCTGTGGACAACTAACATTACCAGTGAAGATGGGCTTGGCAGAGGAGAAGACTCAGTAAGTTATTAAGGGGTCAAACTGTCTGCCTTCTCCTGTCTTCACAGTAGTTCATTTATTACTTCCTCATCATTAAGAACAGTAATGGAGTAAGATATAAAGATGAAACAATAAATCCTGGAAATGAAAAATTGTTCTCTATAATGACAGATTCAAACCTTTACATATTATCATGTTATATATTTCTGTACATGCATTTGTTTATCAGCCCCCAAGCCTGTTATTTTAAAATTAATATTATATTTTAAGCTATTCTTTAAATAATTCTAAAGGAACAGTTGAAATTTAAAGCGCATCACCAATCTCCAGAATATAGTTAATATTTCAATACTAAGAGATTTGATAAAGAGTGTCAAACAAAATTTCTTATACAACCCCTTAATGAACTCCAAATATAGGTTTTTCTTGTTATAGAATTTAAAAAAAAATCTAAGTGACTGTCTCTTTAATATAAATTCTTTGCATTCTAGAGAGGGTAGCTACAGTTCTGTGCCTGGGATCCCTTGAGGACTGGTATCATATGTCCACAAGTATATTATTTTAACTTTTAATTTCCTTTCTACATTAGTTTCATTTGTTTTCATCTCTAAGTATGAGACTCTAAATGATTACCCAGGGACTTTTTTGATCCTTCTTTATTCCTATGAGGTATCCCAGCATTTCTTAGTTTTCACTCTTTCAGCCTTCTATACCAGTCTGCAAGCACTTATAATTAACTGCTGCTTTATTTAGGTTACAGTTCCCAAGTGTGTAATAAGAATCTCACAGTGTAAGGAAGAAAACATTGTCTGTCTAGTTTCAGGCACAAAGGAAAGAGAATGGGAAGGTGTCATCGTTCAAAAGTCTGAGCAATAATGCTGTAACAGCTCAACATACACAAAGTAGAGTGGGAAAAATTTTACTTTCTTGATTTTGCCTTCTATAAATCAAGTTCTGTCAAATCTATTTGTAATCTGGAAAGCAGAATATCAAAAAAACACAATTTTTTGTCTACATCTTCTCAGACTGAGTACTGAAGAACTACGTCAGCAGTGAATTAGAGCTCCTGACATTTCCAAGATGATTGCAAAGAAAAGTTAAAGTATCAGTTGTCCATTTTAGACAACAGTAAGAAATTTTGCAGGTTCTCTCTACAAATGTGATTTTGGCAAATCTATATTGAGATAGCAAAAAGAGTTACACTGTTGTCTCTCTTCTAGTTTTTTAGTGGGTTTTTATTAGATCTTGATTGCTTCAGTTTTGTGGAAACATTTTAAAATGTCCTTCTGCCCCCTAAGTAGTTGAAGTAGTTTAAGTACAATTCAGAGGAGAACAGCTAAGGAATTAGTCTACAACATACACTGAAAAACTGCAATTTTATTTGTGATATTTCACTACTCACAAATATCATTATTGTGGTGTACATCTCTGCACAGTCTCAAATTTTAGTGCAGATATGGGTGATTCAACATAAATCCTCTTCTATGTTTTCCTTCAGCAGGTCGCTCTCTTTTGAGGTCCCCCAAGCTCTGAAGTTCAGCTGAAAAATATACTAACATCAGAAACTACCCCCAGCCACAACTTTAAGTTTCTCATTTTTTGATATCGTACACATTTGATATTGTTATCAAAAGGTTTATCTCAGTTATCTCAGCCTTGGGGAAAGTTAATATCAAATCTCTAAAGATATTTTAAAAGTCATGCTAACTTCTCTTTCTCAAAATCCATATCAGAATTACAAACATTCAGTTCAGTCATTAGGGAAAGTCTCATGGATGAATAACACATAAGATTAGCATGTCTGTACAACATAAACCTGTAAGTTTACACACCTCTTACCTTTTCACCATTCTATTCTCTCCTACTATCCATTGCTAAGGCAAAGTATGACAACAATCTAGAGGAAAGAAATGGGATCTGCTAACACTCTCTGGAGTGTGTCCAGAGAATAACAATGAAAGTGGTGATGGGACTGGAGAACAAGCCTTATGAGGAGTAGCTAAGGTAGATGGGGTTGTTTAGCCTGGAGTAGAGGAGGCTGAGAGGAGACCTCATTGCTCTCTACAGCTACCTGAAAGGAGGTTGTGGAGAGGAGGGAGCTGGCCTTTTCTCCCAAGTGACAGGGGACAGGACAAGAGGGAATGGCCTCAAACTCCTCCGGGGAGGTTCAGGCTCGACATAAGGAAAAAATTCTTCACTGAAAGGGTCATTAGGCAATGGAACAGTCTGCCCAGGGAGGTAGTTGACTCGTCTTCCCTGGAGGTGTTTAAGGTGCAGGTGGATGAGGTACTTGAGGGGCATGGTTTAGAGATTGGTAGGAATGTTTGGACTCGATGATCCAGTGGGTCTCTTCCAACCTGGTGATTCTATGATTCTATGATTCTCAGCAGTTCATATCACCAGTCAATCCCTGTCGTTGTCCCATGACCCTTTTTAAATTAAAGCACAGTGAACATCCTTCCCTGTACATTTGCACAATAACCAATACAGCTGTGCCTCTGTATCAGTGCTGTAAATAACACAGTAAACAAGTTTAGTGTGTTCAGAGGTTCATTATTATGACTTCCTGCGTCTCTATCTTTCTCATCTAGCTAGCTGTTCTGACTACAATCACCACCATGGTGTCAAAAGGCTTGACAAAGGAAAAAAATAAAAACAATAAAACAACAAAATCCTAGATCAAGTCCATCAAATCAGAACTAGCTGAAATGTAGTTGATATTTTGTCTGTTTTAGTGTCCCTTTTCTATGCATGTAGATTTCTTCTTCATTGTGCCGTTCATCTATTGATTTTAATACTCTTTAGTTATTGAAGGGAAACTGTAGCAGACAGGTGGGGCTGACATTTAGTCTGGAAGGCAGTAAGATTTGTGACCATTTTAATCTCTTGTGGACAGATATCACCAACAATGAAATCTATTAAAATGGGTAATAATCTCCTGGACAAAGGGATAGAACCATCTTTGCTTGGGATTTGCAAAAGCAGGCTGAACAACACACAGGGAAATGTGCTGGAAAGAAAAGCTACACCAGCAGAATGATAGACTAGATGAGCTAAGGGTTGTCAGTTCTTTCTAACACTCATAAGATTCCACATAATCATAGAATCATACAATGCTTTGGGTCAGAATGTACCTTAACCCCTCAGCCATGAACATGATTCCACTGGATCAGGTTGCACAAAGCCTCAACCAACCTGGCCTTGAACACCTCAAGGGATGGAGCATTCACAACTTCTCGGGGCAACTTGTTCCACTGCCTCTCCATCCTCTCAGATAAAAAGCCCCTTCTCATTTTTCCTATAGGCCCTCTCTGAGTACTGGATTGCTGAAGTTCCCATAAGAACAGGAAGCTGGAGTCTGCTGTGGGGAAAGAGAAGAGGAAGGGAAGGAGAGTGGAAGGGAAAGGACAGTCTATGGAAAAGAAGTCTGAGGATAGGAAGAACATATCTTTCCAATTTCTTTATACAACTGACTCATATAATATCACTGAAACTTTCACGAGTCTAAGTAGTGCATTATGAATTAGAGAAGAGATCCATGTTAGACATTGTAAGAGTCAGTCAAAAGACCAATTTCTGTCTCAATATTTTTCTTCATTTTTAGCCTCAGAACTTGACTGTATAAAGCAGAAATGCAGGTCTCAGAAAACAGCCAGAACTGGCATGGAACAAATGCTTTGTACCTAACTACCTGTACCTGCTTTCTTATCTCAAAAATGTTTTGTACCTGTCTTCAGGTCTCCTTGCTCCCTATCATTTTGAAAGATCCATGAAGCAAGGGGGAAAAGACAGCAAGATTAATGACCATAGACCCACAGCCCACAGAGCATGCACGCAAGGTGACAATGACTACTGGCCTTCATCAGCAGACCCCAGGTTGACCACCGCCGCCAGAAGGAGTGCATGCGCAAGGGGAATTGACCCGTAGACACTCCTCTCTTGGCATGTGCAGCCTGCTAGGTGGAGATTGGCGCATCTCCACAGGCAAAGGTGGGTTACAGGTGCATTGACTAGCATAAAAGACAGCTCCAGAGTAGATTAATTTAGAGGGGGCAACAGAAGACCAAAACAGAAGACCCCCTCCACCATGGGATCACCTCCAACAACGACCAAAACAACGGTCCCCTTCTGGACCGGGACTCCCAGAGATGCTGGATATCTGTGGACCCGTGGTGGTAGCTATGAACCACTTTTCTTTCCCTCTTCTCCCCATCTCATTCCCTGTTTTCTCTCTCTCTTTCTATTGTAAGTTGTTTTCTATTGTAAGTCACTTTATGGGCATAATTAATAAAGTGCCAGTTTAGATCAAAATTTTACCCCCTTGACTCTCTTTGAATTATTTTTCACTCTGAAATCATAAATGAAATGAACCATCACACATCCACTTACGAGTTGACCGTGACAGACACTAAGCCAGACAAGCATAACAGAACTCTGCCAATTATTTCTTAGACTGCAACCTATCAAAAAATAGTTGGGTAAAAGCTGAGGAGACTAACATACCCAAAAATTGAAAAGAGACTGCCCTTGGTACTTCATCTGGTCTAGTTCTATGTGGCATAACCAGTTATTTTTACAGTTTCTTAGAAGTACAGCCTAACACCAAAGATTATTTCTATTTTAATGGCTAAAATACACCAAATCAATTCACACAATAAATACTAGTTCACTCCACGGAGGACACTTGTGAAGTAATCTTAAACAAAGTGAGCAAAAATTGTTCAGAATTGTTTTCAACAAAGACATATATTTATCTTTTATTTGTTCTTAGATTATAGATCTGCAGTTTCATTGGATTTCTTAGTGCACATCAATTGGATTTCTCCTCTTATTGCTCAATAAAGCTGGAAATGGAAAATCCCGTCAACCATGAATACATCAGTTAGTTTCCTATTATTTTTTTTCTTTTCAATTTATAAATATCTAAAGTTAAATGTCTCACATTTGATATGGTGCATTTTAAAGCTATTTATTTTATGTCTTCTCAGGGCATTTTTCTAAAATATCTTTCCAGTAATAGTACCCAAATTAAGCACATAGCAAAGAAAAATCTTTTTTCAGTTCTTTCTATAGTGCACTTCAGACCTGACCTGTAAGGGGTACTTATAAAATTTAAGCAGGTGTGCACAGTAGTTCAGGTACACGAGCTAAACATCATTTCTCACAATCTGCCACAATTTTCAGTCAAAAAATATAGCTCAAAATCACAAAGTAAAAACCAATTCACTGTCCACTTTCCCCTCTAAATCACATACAAGTACCTGACTGAAACAATAAGAACTGGAATTTCTGCCTGTTTCCTGTACCCAATTTTTTAGTTTTCTGCTCCATTTTTAAGCCATTTTGGAACTTTCACTTTTAAAATATTTTTTAAGTTTTAAGGAAATGTATCAAAAGCATTTTTGAAAACTCAAGTAAAAAATCAATTGCATAATTTTTAAAAATTATTTCATTGATTTTTTCAAAGACCAGCAAAAGAGACAGGAAAAAATGCACTTCTACTAGTTTTATCTCCTGTGTGTATGTAATTTTATCACTCTTCATTTTTGTGCAATGTTTTATTAACACTAGTCATTTTGCAAAACTAATTTGTAGGAAAAAGCGTATTTGCTATGATTGGCCTCTTACCTGCAGAAGATTAGTTTGGTTTGCCTGTATAATACCACTTCTGTTCACATATAACCTTTATTTGTAAATTTTTAAATTACAAGTTAAGCAGTGTGACCTGTCACAGAACACTACCTCACCGATAAAGTTGTTCATCTTTTGACCAACTCTTTATAGAATCCTTGTCATCCAATCTGTAGAATGCATTCAACATTAAATATTCAAAACCTGGATTTTGTCAGGTAATTGTGGAATATGGTGATGTTCTTTCTACATAAAAGGGGAATTAATAGCAGTATTGAATGTGTCTTGGATACAGGTCAGCTAAGAAAACTACTATAAGTGGCCCTGAAGTGGTCAGATGTTCGCGTCTGAAATGAGGTTATTGCCTAAAACGCTTACTCTGAACACCTGCCTGCTCCTATCTAGAAATCCTTGTTCAGCAGTGAAGAAAGAATTCAGACATTTGCCTAGGTTTCCTGAAGCCAAGGTACAATACCAGTAGCTATGGTCAGACTGCATAATGCTTGAAAGAATGCGCTTCTCATACAGATGGCAGAAGCAGCCTGAAGCCAAATCAACTGCTAGCTCTTGCCTTGCTTTTCCCGAGGAACGAGACAGCATATCACAGGATGGCAAGCAGACAGAATACATACAGGACAGATCAACGACACCTGACTACAATTGACATAAGGCAGAATCACCAGATGTCTGTTTCCCTAGCTGACTTAACAAAGTCATTTTAACTACTCTTGAACGGGGAAGTAGATGTTGCTCATTACATCAGTAATACCATGGCCTTCAAATAACCTGTCATAATCTACTCACAGAACCACAAGGCAGGAACAAATATAAACATTTTAAAAACATTCTTGAAGATGTTATAATGGTAACAGTCAGTGAGGCAACTACACAGGTGAGCAAATTATTGTACTTTCTTACTAATATAACAAACCCTGTATTTCATTGATGCACATGGTCATTGGAGGATATGTTTAGGCCAGTATGTTCAAGGTGAACTAAACTTAAGCACAAATTAAGTGCCAAAAAGCAAAATTTTAGTATCTTAATTAACATTTTCCAGGATTTATAATAAACTAATAATTCTGTCTGCTAAAACTCTAGACTAGAACAGTATTTTATATTAATTCTGGTGTTCCACTATAAAGTAATGTTGCTTTCCTTCATGTGACTCTGCACTCCTTTCTAAAGAAACTTATCACCAAAATTAGCTCAGTCTCAGTGATTTGTGTTGCTCCAACATCTGCCTGAAAAACCATAAATAAACTTTTCTCCTCTCAGATTACTATATTTTTAATTTAAACCTACATTACTAACAGTTTGGCTTTACATTTTTTCCTTTCATGCAGGCATCCTTATGATATGATACATGATTCAGACTAAAGTAGAAAAAGATCTAATTTGAATCATTCCATGTAGTATTTCAATATTAATGCCGTCCAGTTACACCTCCAAGTCCAAAACAAAATGTCTGCTCACGATTGGCTAAGTAGGCAAATGAGTAGGGGTGTGTGTAAGTGCTTCTGTACATGCTGTATGTATTATCAATACAATTACTTGATATTTCCAACATTCTTTTCAAGTAAAAGCAGATAGTGATATCTTAAAAGGGAAGCACATGGAAAGAGATTGCCCCCAGAGACATCATTTGGTAGCCACAACCTCTTGACGTCATTTGGCAGCCACAATCTCTTATCACCAAGATGAGTTGCTTAAGTTTATGAACAATGTGGGTCTGATGAAATCTCATGTGAGGTAATGTGGAAAAAAAAATCTGAAATAAGAGACAACGGGTTCTATTATATCCACACAAATTGTTCAGGAAGGACCTAGCTTAAGAAGAGTGAAAGTAACGAGAGTGAACAATTCCTCTATAGGAACTCTGAAAGAATCCAAAATTCAAGAGGAGTGTTAGTGTGTAAGGAACAGTGAAGGACTGCTACTTCAGAAACTTTAGCAAAAACCTTAATAGTATCAAATATGTGCAATATGCACTTAAAATGTCTGAACCTCAATAGCACTAAAGAGAATTTTTCTTTGCTTGGAGAATTTTATTTGAGCCCCAGAAAATATGGGCAATAATTTTATTTGTGTATGCACATCAGCACATTCTAGAGTCTTAAAATTAGTACATCTGTCAGCTACCAAGCAATTTAGACAAATGCAAACAGAAAATAAGTAATCTGTTACAATACTGTACTAAGAAAACACCTTTGTCTTTCTCATTTTCTTCTGTCTTCTCAAAGATGCACTTTTTTCTTTTATGTTCCTCTTGAGGTGTTGTTTTTTGTAGCATGCATCTAGAGGCCCTCAAAAATGAGTGATTGTAATAGTATTGAAAAAGTATCTATTTATCATATGCTTGAACTCTTGGCTTTATTAAAGCCACTCTGAGTCTTGCCTTTTCTTCAGAGAAGTCAGGCTGCCAGCATGCAAAAACCTGTAATTGCATGGACTGTTTTCTGAAGAGGACTTAGTAGTTCCAAATTGCAAATCAATTACAAAACACACACATACGCTGGACTCACTTGTTTGTACAGTGATTTTGTATAGTTTAACATGAAAAACAATAGGAGTGTAATTTAGGCATCGTACCATGTGACAAGCAGCCTACAATTATCCAGACCCACTACGAACAACAGGAATCATTTCTGTTGGATAACTCACTTCTTCAGACTCAGCTAGTGGATAGTAGGAGTTCAGGTCAAGAAATAGATAGCACCTAGAATCTAAGTATGAGCATTGGAAGGAAAAAAGGGTGCATTCTTACCTTGTTCTGTATTTCTACAAGAGTTGCTCTCAATACAGTGTCCTTTTTTACCCAAAAACTCTTTTTTTTTTTTATCAAATAAGACCAGTTTATATTGTGTTGTATATATTGCCAGTTAAAACTCTTGAATTACAAAATCAGAAGCTGGCTGGTATGTTATCATTAAAAGACTTCAGCCTAAAATAGTCTATAAAGTCTATAAAGTCCAATAAAACACTCTTCACAACTTTTGCCTTGATTGAAAAATTAAAATAAAATCTATTTGCAGAAAATAATCCTAGCTATAAACTCATTCTCCTAATTCTGTCTTTTGTACAATGACAACTTTTAATAACTAATCTAACTGTATCCAAAGTTGTTTAAATATACAATAAAAAGAAAGGCATTCATCAGAAAGGAACCATGCAGGGTAGAATCAAGAGATTTCAGACTGAGATGCACACCAAAACCCAATGCTTTTTGTGTATGAATTTAAAATAAGATTACCCAATTTATCACAATCTTGTAATTTATCAAAATCACATGGGAGGTTATACAAAAGGCCATGTAAATATTTGTTTCACCCATAAATAATAGACTCACCCCCACATAAATGAATATTTACATTTCATAAGTGGCGATCGGTATCATAAACACAAAATGATGAAGGGAAGAGACCATGAAATGAAGCTTGAAGGACTCCAGTAGGTCTAAAAATGTTATTTGAACACAGATTTCTGTCAGCATTCATAACACATGTTAAGATCAAGCCCAAAATATTTTTCCTTGGATTCTTTCCCACCTTCCTTATACTCGCCGCTAAGTAAAAAAAATGATATACGTAAGTACTTCCATTCTCCATTGGCTTCTCAGTCACTTAGAAGTCAAATTAAAGGTTTCTGCATTTATCTTTAAAGTTCTGGAGTAATTATGTCTTAAAGAATGCCTAATTTACTTTCTTTCTTTTATCATTATGGCATCTATTGTCATTTCAAAAACAAATACTAGCCTCCAGACTGGTGTATGTTTCCCTAAGTGATGCTTTTGATTTTTAGCAATAGAGCATTTGCAAGAAGAATATCTTGGTCCAAGAACTCACTCCTGCAACTGAGTAGGTGGAACCTAAAACTAACTCAGTGTGTTAATGTTTCTAGAAATATCATATTCTAAAACTGAAAGAAAAAACAACTTGATGGGCACGTGAGAAGGAAAATAAATATTCAGCAGAACAACTAGCAAGGATAAGTGTGCTCAAGAGGGTAATCACTTACAATATCATGCACTAGAACCAGATACCACAGGCTGTCCATTGTAATATATCTTTATGATAATATTTGCAGTTCAGATTGTTAAACTATCCCATGAAAAAGTACCTTATACTTTCTTGACTTTCTGAGAGTAAGCAATGCAAAAGATTTCACCACAATAAAAAAAATTCTAACAATTAACTTAATTGTTTTCTATCATGCATATATTACTAAAAACAGATATCCAAATCCAAACAATAGCATATTTGCAGATTTTTTCAAGATAAGTAGCCATCAGGAGGTATATGGATACTTTTGGTCCCTGCTTAAATGTTCTTCAGAGACAGCTCGCTGCAAAAACTATCAAAGTTTTGCCAGTCTTGATTTGAAATATAATTTCTCTGCTCCAAAGAGTAGTGGTGTTTTTGAAAGCATTCCCTTGTTAACACTTTTGCCATCAAAACTTCTCTCCCAGCAGCCTGGAGAAAGGCTTCACAGATACTCTAAGTCCAACGTGGTTTGTTAGTCTCCTTTAATTTTATAATAAATTGCAGAGGATTATGGCTGTTTACAGCAATTTTACAATCAGTTTTAAAGTGTGGTCATAAAGGTAAGAGTGTGACCAACACCTCACTTTCTTTCTTATTTCTGAATCTTCATCACTATCTCTGTTCATTCACGCTTACATGATAACTTTAACTAAATAATAGAGGAAACAGATTGTGAATCAAAAACCTATTATAAGGTCTTTTTCACGGTGGTACTGTCTTCAGCAGAGGTACAGATACTACATAGCAAGGCATTTTAAGTCCCCAGATAAAATATTCATCATGAAATTATGGGATAGCATGATCTCACATAAACTGTTCCACAATTTAAAAGCCCCAGAAATGTGAAAAACATCAGAGAGCATAGCAGACACCCTGAGACATCTAAGCAGACAACAATGCTCCAGAGATCTAGGAACTAAAGGTAGCTACAATATCTACTGGACTCTTTAAATTATTATGCTTATACCAGTAAACTACTTTAGATCCCATCTAGCTGAGCACTCACACACAGAAAACCACAAGTGCCAAAACTTGCTGAAGCATTAAAATGACAGAAGTGAGAGACTACTTAATTCTCCGAACCCCTCATTAGACTCAGCTTAAATGGATTCATAATATAGTATGAAAAACGTTTAAGAAAAATCTCTCTTTGGCTGCGGTTCTCACAGCTGTTCTTCCTCAGCTGTGAAAGAGACTCAGAAAATCCACAGATTATGATTAGAGAGACTTAGACATTTCAAAAACTTTGCAGCAGTTAGAACACATCAGAATGATAAAAAAGACGTAAGTTATGATATGTATGGCCTCATAGCTACCAGTTAAAGCATCCAATAGTATTATATTAATACAAACCTGTATACAGATTGCCTCATTTGTTCCTACATAGAGCCTATGATTTCCATTCAGCTACAGAAGATGATATTACAAAGCTAAAAAACCCAAATTAATATGTACCTTAAAGTATCTAAGATAAATAATATTTTTTTACAACGTTTCATTGTGCTATAGGCATAAACTCTAGCTTAGCAATAACTTCCAGTTCAACATGTAGGAGCGGTGTTGTAGTTCCAGACACAAGCTCAAAAGCCCACGAGGAAAATAGCTTTGAGATCCAAAATTGCACCTCTCTACAATATTCTGTATAATGTAGCACACTGATTTTGTCAGCAGTAGCTTGAATGCCTCTGTATCGCATTGCACTCAAAATTATGGCTATATTCATCATTTTGTAATGAAGCAGCCAGTAGAACTAACTACAGCATTGACATGGTTGCTCAGATAGACCTTCTGTGCTAATGTACATCAATGGATCAACTTACTGGGAATATTATCACATTTATGAGTCCATTTTAGCACATCCTTGATTCTGCAAAGGAGTTAAAAAATAATTAAGGACAACTTCAGGAATATATATGACCAACACTCAAGTTTCCTGGTTAAAATAAATGCATTACATAACCCAGTGTAGGACTATTGCCTGCTCTAGTGGGAGGTGTCCCAACCCATGACAGGGTAGGTGGAACTAGATGATCTTTAAGGTCCCCTCCAACAAAACCATTCTATGATTCTATAACAGACCTGTCAAGTACAGAAAAGCAAACCCCACAGGATGATATGGAAACCGTTTCTTAAAAACCATAGTTCTATGTAAATGAGTAGGATTGGTCTATGTTTCAGGTACTTATTGTTTCTCCATATTTGTGAAATGGCTACACAGTAGCTGCTTCTGTCCTGTTATGCAAGAACAGCCTCAGTGCCATACTGAACGCCAAAACTCATGTTTCTTGTCCAAAGTATGCCCCCAAGGCATGCTTGGGCTGAATCAGTCTTGTGTCTGGATGCCTTCTCTACGTCACATCACTGCTCTGTGGATGATTTTCAGCAACTTTCTAAGGCTATTTACATCTACCCAATTCACTTTACAGTGAAAGCTAGCAAGTAGACTTTCCTTAATTAAGACAGTTATTGCTGTTCTGTGAGATATGTGATGAACAAACATATAATGCAGGGGAGAAATCAGAAAAACTTAGAGGGCTTAGCTCACTGAAATGCTCACTGTCTGCTAGTAAAGGCCTTGAAGACCCTGGATGTTGATAAGGAAGGAGTTCATTCACAGACATACACTGATAAGGGAAAATGGAATGTGGACAACAGCAGAAAACCAACTGCATCCTTCACTGTTGTCTTGGAGCTCAACCAGGATGAGACTGCGCCTGCACACAGAGTGACTTCAGGGATGATTCATGAGGAAGATGAAGGCTACTTCAGCCCTGAGCCCCCAGACCACGACTGCTAGGAGACACTGCACCTGCACCAATATGGGAGAAGCTTCTCAATTCTCATTATAATAGGAAGTGGGGAAAGTTCATGAATACGTAATAGAAGTTTTTGAATAGGCATGACTTTACACTATAACTATCTGCTTGTTAGACCACATGGTGTGCAAGTTAGGAGGCTTACCCCTTCGCACTCTCCAGCAAATAAACTTATACCTACTTTATAACCATTAAATGAGTTATAGATTTTGGTTCCACAAAACAGTGTATGTTCACAACATCTGCTTCAGATATACTCAGCCATGCTATGGAACTGACTTTTCTTCAATACACTGACATACCAAGAAGATTTTAAAAGCACATTCTCTCCTTCTCAAAAGCACACGACCCAACTCCAGGGGAAAAAAAAAATAATTTAAATAAGAAAAGCAATTATAGACCTCTTTTGATTTCACTTCAGCAAAACAAAGGGAGACTCTACTTGATACTTCTTCAGAAGTGACTTTAGAAAGGCAGAATGTGATTATTGCAAGTACAGTCCAGCCAACAACAATAGAATTATGAAGCTATTCTTACAAAATGTACAATGAGATATTTAATGGCCAAGACTTATCATGAAAGGTTTTATTATTCAGCTAAAAGGGAGGAAGCAGCCTTCAATGCCAAGCAAAAATACTTGACTTGTCCAGAGAAGAGCAACAAGGCTGGTGAATGGGCTGGAGAACAGGCCCTACGAGGAACGGCTGAGAGAGCTGGGGTTGTTTAGCCTTAAGAAGAGGAGGCTGAGGGGAGACCTCATTGCTCTCTACAACTACCTGAAAGGAGGTTGTGGAGAGGAGGGAGCTGGCCTCTTCTCCCAGGTGACAAGAGGGAATGTCCTCAATCTCCAACAGGGGAGATTTAGGCTAGACATCAGGAGGAAGTTTTTCACACAAAGGGTCATTGGGCATAGGAACAGGCTACCCAGGGAGGTGGTTGATTCACCTTCCCTGTAGGTGTTTAAGGCATGGGTAGACAAGGTCCTGAGGGACATGGTTTAGTGTTTGATAGGAATAGTTGGACTCGATGATCCAGTGGGTCTCTGCCAACCTGGTGATTCTATGATTCTCTGATTTTATGACTCGGTATTATCTCACTGAGAAGTATATGATTCTCTAAATTGAAAATCAATCAACCTATTGAACCTTTCCTTTCACTGTGGGATGTCCATACAATACCTGTATCTGATATTACAAAGTAAAATCCAAAACATTTTAAATGGCCTTTGCTATTTTTAGGATTTCCATTAAAAAGGGTTAGAGCAAGATTATAGAATTACATGATTATAGACTGCATTTCCATCTTTACCCATTTTAGAGTTCCCAAAAAGCACTCCATGATGTGTGTGGTTACATATAGATTTTCTGGGAAAAACTGATGTCAAATGTATTGAATTGCAGGATTGTTAGCCTATCCACTTCCCTTCACACAGGAAGGGAATTATTTTAACAACTGTTTTTAAATTTCAGTTTATTAATTGTTCTTTGACATATTAGAAAAGAGTAACTTCTACCTTTGATCAGGGTATAATAACAGAGAGTCAAAATAATCATGAACCTGTAAAGTGCTTAATTCCTCAACAGATTATTATATCTTTACATTTTAATTATTTTACTATATCTTTAAGGAAATGCACAAAGTAAAACCAATATAAAATAATTTTGGCCATATAACTACATTGCTTCTGAAGAATGACAGCACCACTGACACTAAAATGGAGGAATTATAGTGTCTTTATTAGCTGTTTACTGCTATTTAAAGTTTTCATGATTCAAAGTTAGTAATCTACTCAATAGAATAATTTATTGTCGATATCAGACAACAAACTATCTCAGAAGAGAATGTTGCTTAAATTAGCTCTGTAGTTATTGCAGAGTTGACTGCTAATTTCATTTTCTAAAAACAATCATAAAGGAGTCCTCTATCAACATGTTTGTCAGTAGGATCCCCTGAGATACAGTCCTCAGGGACAAGAGTACAGAGAAGAGCTGGCAGATATTTAAGGATGCTTTCCATAAATTGCAAGAGCACTCATTCACAATGTAGGAAATCAGCGAGGGCAGTGCAGCTGAATCAAGACCTGCTGGTCAAACTGAAGAGCGAAATGGAACTGCACAGGCAGTGCATCCCAACAGTGAATGTAAACAGTGAACTCGTATGAACAAACAAGGGGAAAACTGAAGTACTCATCAACTTTTGTGCCTCAGTCTTCACTTAGAACCACTCTCCTCACCCCTGCTGTGTCAACAGACAAGAAAGAGGGCATGGGATAAGGCCCTTCCTAGTGCAGGGAAAGATCATGTTTGTGACCACCTGAGGAACCTGAATAAGTCTATGGGACCTGATGATCCTCAAGAGTCCTGAGTTAATTGGCCAATGTGGTGGCCAAGCCACTCTCCATGATATTTGAAAAGTTATGGCAGTCAGCAAAACTCCCTGGTGACTAGAGGAAGGGTAACATAGTGCTCATTTTTTTAAAGACTATAAAAGATGACCCTGGGAACTACTGACCTGTGAGCCTCCCTTCTGTGCCTGGAAGATCGTGGTTCCTCCTAGAAGATATGCTAAAGCACATGGAGGACATGGAGGTGGTTAATGGCATCTAGTATGGCTTCACCAGGGGCAGGTCCTGTATGACCAACCTAGTGGCTTTCT
The DNA here is from genome assembly GCA_013389865.1 of Piaya cayana. Classification (NCBI taxonomy): domain Eukaryota; kingdom Metazoa; phylum Chordata; class Aves; order Cuculiformes; family Coccyzidae; genus Piaya; species Piaya cayana. Next base: position 24,034 of record WAAB01009564.1, read on the forward strand.
ATGATGGGGTAACTACAGCAGTGGACATGGGAAAACCAACAGCTGTGATCTGTCTGGAATTCTGTAAAGCCTTTGACACAGCCCCCTACAACATCCTTCTCTCTAAATTGGAGAGATATGGATTTGGTGGGTGCTCTGTTCAACGTATAAGGAATTGGTTGGATGGTCAGTTTCAGAGAGTAGTGGTCAATGGCTTGATGTCCAGTTGGAGACCTGTGACAAGTGGTGTCAGTCAGGGGTCCATACTGGGACCAGTGCTGCTTAATATTTTCATCAATGATATTGACAGTGAAATTGAGTGCACCCTCAGCAAGTATGAGGATGACACCAAGCTAAGTGGTGCAGTTGTCACACAGGATGGATGGGATGTCATCCAGAGGGACCAGGACAGGCTGGAGAAGTGGGCTTGTGAGAACATCTTGAGGTTCAGCAAGAATAAATGCAAGGTCCTACACCAGGGTTGGGGCAATCCCTGATTTTGATACAGGATGAGGTGACCAAGAGCAGCCCTACCATGAAAGACTTGGAGGTGCTGATTGATGAGATGCTTGATATGAGCTGGTAATGTGCACTCACAGCCCAAAAGGCCATACTCTGGGCTGCATCAAAAGAAGTATGACCAGCAAGTCAAGGGAGGTGATTCTACCCCTCTACTCTGCTGTCGTGAGAACCCACCGGGACTATTGTGTCCAATTCTGGAATTCTCAATATAAGAAGGATATGGAACTGTTGGAACAAGTCCAGAGGAGGGTTACAAAAATGATCACAAGGCTGGAGCACCTCCCATGTGAGGACAGTCTGAGAGAAATGGTGTTGTTCAGACTGGAAAAGAGAAGGCTTCAGGGAGACCTTATAGTCACTTTCCAGTAGCTGATGGGAGCCTACCAGAAAGCTGGGAAGGGACTGTTCACAAAGGCCTGTAGTGATAAGGGTAGGGGCAATGTGTATAAGCTGGATGGAGGAAGACTTAGACAAGATTTTAGGAAGAATTTCTTCACCATGAGGGTGGTGGGGCACTGCATCTGGTTGCCCAGGGAAGTTGTGGATGCCAACTCCCTGGAAGTGTTCAAAGACCAGGTTAGATGAGGCCTTGGGCAACCCGGTCTCATGGGAGGTGTCCCTGCCCATGCCCAGGCAGCTGGGGGATAGAACTGGATGGTCTTTGAGGTTCTGTGATTCTATGATTCTTTCTTGCATCTGCTGAGTTCAGTAAATTTAAGCAAGGCAGTACGGCTAAGTATTTCCTTACTAAGGCAGAATGTAACCTTGGAGTGATGAAAGAAGAACCAAAGCAACTAGGCAATACTCCCTCCTAGCTAGGGCTCAACTGCTTGTTTCAATTGATTTCACTGCATCCAGTCCAGGACACAAAGAAGTAAACGGCTTCACTTTTCTTCCAGTGCTATAGTTCAGGAATCTTCAAGGGACACAACTATCCCTAGGCCTTCACATAAGCGAATCCTTTCTAAGGAAGCACCTAGAAAACTGCAGTGATATGATAAAAAAATGCATTGTTCTTACCATGGCACAAGGAGCCATGGTACAGCTGGTATGCATTTGGCTCACACTAATGATGCTAGATATAGACCTACATTTTCAGGGAACTAAAACAGAAGCAATTGTTTTAATTGCAGGGGAGGTGGGATCCACACATTACAAAACAGATTTGAGCCAATTACACTAACAATATTATGTACTGACATCAACCTTGGAGATGCCAACTAAGTTTTTTCTAGAAGTCCATCCGCTGAACTGCATGATGCAATTTCAGCTTTTTTTTTTTTTACTTGGATTATCTTCTCCTTCTCAGGATTTCAGAGAAAAGATAGTAAATTGAAATGTGGAACACCACTATAAAGAAGACATTTTTTAGGTTTATTAGAAGGGAATTTTTTTTTTTATTATTTATGTCCTTGGCACTTAAGAAAATTCTCTACACTGAAAATTACATTTGGCTCAGAACACCATATGAAAGGAAATTTTTTGTATTTTAGTTTTATAAATCACATTTGAAATTCATGACCTCTCTGATTCATTGTTTAACTTCTGTTACCAGAGAACTGTGAGAATAGTTATTGTCTCTAAATTCCCCTAACATTTTTATGTCAGCTCCATTATCTGGCTTATTTTTAAATCTCTTCTGGAACAGGTTTAAGGCTCGTCTTTTTGAAACAAGAAAATACAAAGAGATAAAAATACACATTTTCATCCTCTGATTTTCCATGTTTCAGGAATAATAAAACACAGTATTAATTCTTTTCTGAGTTTTGCCACCTACAGATTCGTATTATAATCTTCCTAAGGATTTGCCACAAAGAATTCTATCTCACACAAGAAAGCAGTAATTACAATTTTCCTGCAGATCATTCAGGTGCCTAGGCTGCAAAAAAGCACCAAGATACATTTAAATGAGTTTAATATAATAATTTTATTTCTACCAAGTAATAATTTCCTAATAGGCTGTCCACCAGATTCTGACCTAGTGATAAATAAACCTAACATTAGCCTCCCTATACAGGAGTGAATGTAAAGGAATACAAGTTTCTAAAAGATACATATCCTGATATCTTTTTCAAGGGCCAAGTATTTAATATTTGCAATTAAGTTTGTTTTCACCATTGAAATTTGCAAAGAGTAGTGCCGCAGGTGGGAGCATTCTGTTTATGTTATTCATGGCCAAAACTCCTCTATTAATAGCTGAATTCACTAGTCACCAGAATTAATTTCTCAGTCAAACAGCATTAACAGCTGAAGTCCTGAAGCAGTATCTGTTCCTTTCAAATCTGCAGGCAGCAGAGCTCTAAATCAGTGAAAGGTAGCCTGGACCCCCAGCAATGTCTGGACCTGCTGCTTTCCTGATACTAGACATCAACCTGTTTTTTCATCAGCATAAATATTCTGGTTCTCATCTCCAGCTGCTTTCTGGCAAAACATTCCCACGCTGCACCTAACCTGTCCAAGAGAACTGTTCCTGTTAAAATATTAATTTTCTTATCCTGTATTCTGAGTAGGACACATTTAGTAAGTCTCCTACAGTACATGTTGAAGTTAAAAAGGCTTTATGAATTCTATCTTCTCAAACTTTCTAGTACTGTGGGGTTTTGGTCAAATATTGTAAAAAGCAGACAAGATAAAAATATCAAAAGTTGCCTGACTAATTATTTTTTTTCTGATTGAAATTACCAGTCAAAATACAAGAAGCTGCAATTCTTGTTCCTCTTATACACTGAACCACTGTAACTTAAAAAGTCCTTAAATGTCTTGTCTTGGAAGATATATTAACCTAATTATAGTTCATGTGTGGATTTCTGTCACAAGACCACTGCTTACCCATTTCAGCCATTATTTTCATGATGAATCACAATTGGTCCAACCAGTAATGTAAATGCAATGTATGTTTTGCCGTCCTTCTTTATGATTAATTCCACTAGTGGTACAAATTTGCATGAATGAATGTCAGTATGCTTTCTGCCCTGAACATTTCCTGCTGGCTTCAATTCAGCCCTGCTGACATTTATTACAAATAATAGCTAAATATTCTTGATTTAATGGCTGTGGCAGCCCCACTTCTGAAGACGATGCCCGTAATAAAAGCAGACAAGACAAGCTTATAAAAAAATTAATTAGTTTCTGTTTGCACATATAATGAAGGGGCCGCACAGATACACCAGCAAAATTGAATGACATTTTTAAAAAATGCAGCTGCTGGAAGTCAAAAGTTCAAGAACATATCACCTGAATTATTTTCCGTCTCTCTCTGTTTTCTTATTACCTCTTTAAAGTACCTCTAACACCAGTAAAAAGATCATAGCTGAAGGGACAAGAGTTTCAGGTTTGATCCTCTTTAGACAAATAATAATGAATATCATAAATCTCTGCGTAATCACATCTGCTGTCATTGCTAATTCTTCTATAAGAAAAGAACAAAAAATTAGAGGGACTTGTGACCACAGAGTTAGACTCATATCTCTAGAATCATATTTAGCTTAGATTAATTTGAATCCTCCTAAACTGTGCAATCCTCCCTACAATGTCCCTCAAAAGAAAATATGTTCTAGTCTTCATACAGGGGCAAAAATATGTCGCCTGCCAGCTGAAGAAGTCCTACAATTTTTTGAAAATGATGTCTCAAGAAAGACTGGCCTGAATCACATAGTTTGCTAGCACTCCCATTCTTTCAAACCCACCATATAACTCCATAATCACTACTTTCATTCCTCTGGAAGAATTTTAAAGTATCCACCCACTTCCTTCTCTATAACATCTTGTGTGCACTTGCAAGAAACAAAAGCAATGCAAAAATTACAAAAGTGATAGATCACAGACACTTAAGCCAACAATCTTTTTTCCTTCTCCTAGAGCCATATCTTCATCTTCTTAGTAAGGTTCCTCTCTCCCACTATTCACAGAAATATTTTTTTTACAGGAAGAACTGAAGTCAGGTTACTGTCCTATCATGGTGTTATTATGAATAGGAAAACATTTACCACCATTTATCAGTAATCAACAGTGCCTACAAGAAAGTGTAACATAACAAGTAATTCACAAAGGAACTAGGGGCTGTGTTCAAGGGCTCTTTTTTTTCTAGTTTACAATGAGAAGATTTCTCATATTGCAAATGTGAAAACATTGTTGTGTATCTTGTTTTTTTATCTTCATTTAGCAACCTGCAAACTCACAGAAATACTTATTATGTTCTTAATTTATTTAAAATATGAACCTAGGAAGCCCTGTGCACCTGTAATTCTGGTGTTAGATTAAAATCCTAGAAGCAACATTTGTTTTATCTATATTTAATTCCTGTCTTAGACTTCTCTGCTTTGTTCATTATGACAGGCATGAGGAATGTCCACAGAGACTGTAATTACTTGAAAACCTTTTCCTATTGGTGACAGATAGCAAAGCAGCTTTTTGTGTTAGCATTTCAAAATGCCAATTTAATTCCTATGGATGATATGTATTGTGTTATACTACAGTTATAAAAAGCATTTTAATTACATATGAAAAATTTTCTTGGACTAAAGAATTTGTATAATTCATAAGAACTGCTCAACTGCTTATTAGATAGTCTAAGCAGATCAAGAAACAGGCTTATAGATTTTTTCAGACCAGTGCATATTTTCATTGTACAAATTTTCATGCAGACTCTGTGAGGACCTTAGATTTTAATATGGAAAGAAGGCTGAAAAATAAAGAGTGGCTGCATACAAAAATGCTCCTGCTGACCTCAATGGTCTTAGAAAACAAGCACTTCATGCAGATAACACAAAGTTCAACAGAAATAGTGTAAAGCATTTTATCCTTGCTCCTCTTCAGCAGGGAAATTATGCTCCAAAGAAGGTCAGTAAGGGAGCTTTTTGACCCAATCACACATGGACTAAAGTGGAAGACTGGCTTTGAGGAAGATGTGTGACTGTACTTCTCCAAATGCTATAGTGGTGGTAAGCTCTTCATCTTCAGGTCAGGAAGATATAAGCAGTCTTCCAACACCTCTGTAAATGTTTTCACATCATTCTCACTTCAGCAGCAAAGACTGACCTGCACCACACAAGGCATGCATAAGTTTGCCATTACAGAATTAATTTACATAGAATACCAAAGCAGAGGCAGAAGCTGTGAATTGCTACATACCAATTTTCATGGGTTTTATAGCTTGCTTTCAGTGACCAATAACAAGACGCTTCAGAATATACATTCCCTTGACAGAAGGAGTAACCAACCTTTCTATCAGCATATCTAGCAGCATGAAGAGAGCATTCTGATGGACAAATGACACCAGCATTCTGAAACACTTCTAAAGAAGGGGCTGCTGCTTATATGTTTACTTAGGACAACACAAAATGGCTGCCAGGGGAAAAAATAGATGGTTACTTTAACAGTTGCCTTACTTTATTGTTTAAGCAACATGTATTTTCCAGATTCTAAAATAAGTCCAAACCAAAGGATGGAAAAATTACTTCTGGCTACTGGCCCAGTGACCTATCCTGAACACTATTTTTATTTCTTTGAGTTTCAGTAGGAAAAGCAGAATACATTGTGTTTATTCTCCATGTAATTTCCATGATAAACAACCAAAGTTGCGGGAATTTGGATGACTAGTGATATACATGTTCTTAAGACTTTGTTTGATTAGGGCTTAATTACACAGAAGTTCAGGGTTAGATGAGGTTTATATTAACTAATTTTGTTTGCGCTTTAGTGAAGAACTTATCTTTTTTATTCTTTTTTAAAATTTTTTTAATTTTGTGCAGAACACTTCTACAATAACAGTGCAGCTGAGATCTGAAAGAAATGCTCCAATAGAAGTCTCCAGAAAATAACAGAGAAGTTAAATCAAAGTCAAATAAAGAACAGTCATTTAATTTTTTAGTGACATTCATAGGGGAAAATAATCAACAAACAAAAACTACAACCACTTGCTTTAAACAAAATTATTGACAGAGCTATTTAGAATAAACACAACTGTACATGAGGAACATTTTCTGTTTATTCTAGAATGGACATTAAACGTCTACATCTTTCCTCATAACATTCCCAAAGACAAATCAGCTACTAACAATACATTGTGACATGTTCTTAAGTAGCTCACTATCACATCTATTGTTACCCTTGATAAAATACAATGCCTGCAAGTTCATTATGCCCACATTTTAAAATTCAGCACATATGCTATTTCTCTCCAAATGCCTTCAGGCCAGGTGGGAAAAGTTAGCAGCTCCAGTGACATTGAGTGTTTCTACCATAATACAGAATTCCAGCTTTGTGTTTTGCATCATCTGCTTATTACGCAGAACACTGAATTGCAAATATGTACTTTTGCTTAAAGCTGTGAACACATAAATCATAGTAAACACTAGCTGTGTCACCACTGCTGCATATGTAGCAGATATCTATAGTTGCCTTCTTAAGAATTTTATTTTGAGAGAGACTTCAAATAAAAACACTAATGTATATGACTTGGCTTCATTTCTTTCCAAAGTCTGTGAATGTACACAACTCCTGAGAGAATAAAAATATTTCCCATTATGCTGACTCTGTTCGGAAGCCCACCTCTGATCCATTCTAGGTCATTTTCCTAAAAAAAGAATTATGACAGCAGTCATAGAGCACTTCTTTCCAATCATTTACTCAACAGTAGTGTCAGAGTATGCAAAATTCACAATAGAGATTACAGTTCAAGATTTCTGCCAATATTTCTCCTAGACCAGATTCAGGTCCCTGGACTAGGACTGGTGCCACCAAGCTTACATGAAACAATGGTCTACAATGCATTTGAAGATGCAAAACTTCAGCACACAGCAAATTTGTGGAAATAAGCTAACTCACAGAACATGAGGGTGCCAGGTGTCAAGCATTTGATTACAAGAAAATATTTCCCAGTAGAATCCTGAAATCCTAGAGATGCGATAAACTCTCTAAGTTCTTCTCAAAGTTTGCCAGTCTGTGTGTTTGAAAATTATATCAGAAAAAAAACTTTGTTTAAAAAAGTAAGAATTTGAAAGGACAAAAATGTGGAAGCAAAAACTGACTCTCAATCACTACTTCTACCTTTGAAATCCAGTGCAGAAGTCATCACTAAAGGTTATTCTAAAAGCACTGGATGGTGGGATGAGATGTATTTTAGGAAGCCAGCATTTAAAATACATGCTGCAAAAGTAAACCTCTGTCTGCATTGCAGGAAGGTTATATTGGGTGTACAGAAAGCTGTGTTCAGTTTTTACAAAACACAAAATATTCTGAGAGTCAAAATACATAAGCAGAGAAAACTGTATTATTATTGAAAATTTATTCTCCTTCAAATGCATTTCATAGACAAACTACAAACACAGTACCATGCATACATCGGTTAAAGGTTAGTCAGTGCACTATCCAGTCCTACTGGACTATCTAGTGCACTGTCCAGCCCTACTGGACAGAATGAGAGCCTTCATTCCCAAGAAGTAGCTTGAGCATTAATTTGCATTGTTAACACTAATAGAAATTAAATTCACTGAAGTGGAGTTTTGGCTTTTTACAAAAGTATGTAGATTCTCATTAGTCTGTGTTTCAAGCTTCCTCTCCCAACACTGACATAAGGACAGAATAAAGTCTTCATAGACATGTTAACACAGCCTACATAAACTTTCTGACATTCAGGTCACTTCATAATAACTTCTGTGCCATTTTTTAAGACTAGATGTTCTTTTCAAAATAGTAATTTCCAGATACTCCTCCTTCCTATTTAAATCAGCTTGTGGGTATTTGGTCTATAAATGATTTCCAAGTAAAGATAAAAGTCTTGCTGTCATTCCACTGTATTTTTTCATCAAAACCATATTTGCAATTGGCAGTGATAATATTTTCTCACTATCACATACAGAAATATTTTTCCACAGACTTGTTTCCTTTTTGTTCCTGTCAAACAGTAAACTAACAAAGTATTTGTTAATTGTCTTGTTTCAGTGTTGCATTTTACCTGACAATGTTACCATATTTTCAGTCTAAAACAAGTCACACACATTCAACATTTCAATTGCAGTTTGAAAAACACACCCCTGTTGTGTATGCTTGGCTACTTCTGCAGGGTGGTGCCAGAAACAGAATGCCTGTCATTAATATTATTCCATCCTGTCACACAATACGTTGAAAAAGATGGTCTTTGTTTCTTTATACATCATTTGCAGTATAGCTACCTTCTATAAGTTGTCACTCCTTAAAGTTATTTTGTCAAGACCTCAAATACAGAACAAGCTAATACTCTCAAAGCTTGGTGCAATCCATAACCAGCAGAACTACTGCATTCCAACATGTAGGTCCATATTTTGTCAGTCAGGAAGTTTTTATGCCATTTTTCATATTTGTGTGAAAAAATATGAATGTAGTTTCAGAGTTCTGATGCAATGTACATAGTCATACATGCAGTACTCCTGCATCCATCTCCTTCCTTGTGAGGTGAGATTTGCAAGAGAGAAACAATATTCATCAGCAGTATCAAGGTTCTTCTTGCAGAGAAGTAGTGAAAAAAACCCACAGTAACCAAGTTAAGAAAAAGCTCTGTCCTTCTCTGGCAAACTAAGTATTGGGGCACAATAACAACACTGACTGTGAAGTGTTTTTCTTGGATCCATGACAGGTGTACTTTCACATGCTCAATTTCCTTGATGAAAAGATAAAGAGTAAAATAACATGCATTGTGCAGCAAAGCACTGATGAAGTTAACAAGAACAAAAAATCCTGAAAATATCTTCTAGCAGAGTTCACATTGCCATCCTTTTTTTCTTTAAATAATGGATTTAAAGCTCAGAATAACTGTACAAGTACCAAGATCATTTCTAATGTTCAAAACTTTATAGTGACATAGGCGTCAGTCACTCCTCCCAAGTAATACAATAGGACAACAGGAAATGGACTTGGGCTGTGCCATGGAAGGCTTATAATGGATAGGAGGAAAAAATTTCTTCACAGGAAAAGAGTTGTCAAGCATTGAAACAGGCTGTCCAGGGAAGCAGTTGAGTCATCTTCCTTGGAGCTATTTAATAGATGTGCAGATGTGGTACTTAGGGACATGGTTTATTGGCGGAGCTGGCAGTGCAAGATTAGGACCTGGACTCAGTCTTAAAGGTCTTATCCAACCTAAATCATTCTATGCTTCTATGATTATAACCTACCCACTGTTCTCACTTTAACATGTAAACTCTAGAATACGATGTCAATTTGCACTGCTCTTCCCATATATTCAAACAAAATTCTTTCAGCTTTAACTGTTACAGGTTTTCACCATCATATCATTTTCTCTATGCCATCAACAAAATAAAAATATCATCTCTATTCTCACATAAGGCAAATCTTATTGTCAGCCCACGTGTCATGATTATATATGTTCCGTGTCTGACTCATAGCTCTAACTAGCTCCATTCCAACGCTAAGGAATGAGGAGCAAGAGGTCAAAAGGAAGCACTTGATTAATACCTGGCTTCATGCCTGGGGTGAAAAGAGAGGCTTTGGGTTCTTTAACCATCGGGTGGCCCATGCACCCCCAGGCTTTCTTACTAGGAATGGGACACACGTGTCTTCTAGGGGAACTGAAGTCCTTACTAAAAATCTAGCTAGGCTCATAAACAGAGCTTTAAACTAGAAGTGAAGGAGGAGCAGGGTGAGATCAGGTTAGTCAGGTGTGAGCTTGGAAGTAAAACTCCAGTGACTGGGAGATGATGTGCTGGCAAGGACTACGAGTATGTCATCACAGAGAAGTTGGGGAGAGTAGAGCTGTTGATGGTAAGGATGAAACTGGCACTGAGGTGTCAGTTTTCCAAGAACCTGTCAATGGGCAATGAACTCTAATTCCCTTTAGGAATGCTCAAGGTTTGCCAGCCCAGCTGAAGTGCATTTACAGCAATGCACACAGCATGGGCAATAAGCAGGAGTGGGAAGATATTGTAGGGCAAGGAGACTACAATGTTGTTGCCATCACAGAAACATGGTGGCATGACTCGTATAACTGGAGTGTACCTATGGTGGGGTATAAACTTTTCAGGCAGGACAGGAAGCGTGGGAGAGTAGGAGGGTTGATACCCTTGAGCTCGATTATGGTGAGGATGCGACTGAGTGCCTGTGGGCTAAAGTCAGAGGAGCCCACAAGA